>JAQFZL010000129.1:0-22332 GCA_034695685.1 Galumna lanceata
GGTAAAAGAATAGCCATTCGCACAATTTGAGTATTTAATTCTGTTCATTTAAACAAGCTGAATTGTTTGGTATTAGTCAATTTTCAATATCAGGTGGACATCTCACCTAGCTACCTATACAGTAGTCATTGAAAGTACCATTTTTTTAAGCAACAATTTGATATTATTATCTTTTATAGAATACTCTTTGATATAAAATATGAATTTTTTTTAAAGTTTTATTAAAATCCAACCAATTTTAGTAAATGTCTTACAATCTGTTATTATTGTATTAAATACTAAAAACTGATTTCCAAATCAGTTAAATATAATTAACTCAATTCACTCAAAACCAAAACCATTTAAAATTATGAGAATTTATGTGAAGCTATAAATAAACCCATTATACAAATGTTTTTCATAACTTTTGTAACATTTTATAAAACGATTCGTCAGAGAAATTAATGATGGTTTCCCTCAAGCGATATATTATAAAGAAATAGACGGGAAATCTATAAGAATAATAAATTAAATCTCATGCAGTCCTTGGAATCAGTGAAACTTTAAAACATTTGTCAGATAAATCCAATGCCAGACATCCTTTTGGGGCCAATTGTCGACTCATTTCAGAGCGCTGTTCATCATTTATTGAAGTGATTTCGTAATTGAGGATCAAATTAGAAATGGCTGTAAATGCTATCGTTTGAACCATTTTATATCCCACACACGCGCGACGTCCACTCGAAAAGGGGAAAAAGTGATCAGGTTTTGATATATGGCTCGCATTTCCATTTTTTGTTAGAAATCTCGAAGGTTTGAACATTTGTGGTTCTGCCCAATAGTCCGCCGATGAATTCAAGTGATAGGTATTAAACAAAACCATTGTTCCCTTTTCTATCTCATAGCCTATAAACCCAGTATATTAGATATCTGTCAATTTATTTAAATAATTAAATCAGTATCACCTTGCAGAGTTGTCTTTTCTCTATTAACGTGAGGAACTATAGGAGAAGAAGCGATACGAAGAGTCTCTAAAATACTGGCCTCAGTTAATGGCATAAATGGTCTGTCATTCAAACTTATAAATTGTTTTTCGGATTTTCTTCTTTTGATTGCATTAATCGCTTCAATATATAAGTCGTTTTGAACGGAAGGGTTGAGTGCAATGAATCCAATTAAACGCATCAATAAATTAGCGACCGCTGAGTGTCCGCCGATTAGATCTCCGATTTCATACATACAGACCGACCAACTCATAGATTCGGGATCTTTAAGATAATGGGCTAATAATAGCTCCAAAAAATCCTGCGTTTCATAGTTTTCATTGTCTTTAAGTTTATTAGTAATGATTTCGAGCTTTTCATTAACCACTTCTTTCTCGATATAATGTCTAAAAAATGAACATTTTTTATATTAACTAAGAATAGCCTAAAAATAGGAAAATAATGGAAAATTTATAAAAGATTTAATTTTTAATTTATTTAATACTCAAATCATGTATTAGGAAATGAAAGACATGTTTGGATAAAATCAATTGATTTATTGCTGTTTTTCTTGAGATAAACATTGTTTTTGCCAAAACTGTAAACTGTTGTCAATTCAAACTGTATTGAATGTCAGGTGTGAACCGGTATATCCCATGTGCTGTCTCTAAGTTCCTAAACTTGTAGGCCCTATGACTCGAGGCATATATTGAAAGTCAGTGAAAGTTAATTTAAAATTAATATTTTAGTCAAACTGGTCTTCCCCTTATCCAAGGATAGGACACAGTTGGGGGCAGATCTACTTTTCTCTCGTGAGGTTCTCCAGACTTTCAATTCTTGTGGGAAATATAATAAGTATTAACATTTAGTTTGAAAATCAAGTGTTAGGACTACACTTCACTGCACTGCTGGCAAAATAACCCGTTTTTTAAATGAAAGGCATCAAACTCTGGAAATTTCGAAAATTTTGGCTTAAAGTGTCTTAAAATGTGCAACAAATCAAACAATGAAATCGACTTCAGTTCAAGAATTTCTTAATTACCTTAACTTAAGGGATGAGTCCTCAACAAAATCCAAATAACTTCTATGGAATCCAAAAACTGATAGGAATGGTATGAAATCGATGGCATAACATTGGTTTATATCATAGAAGACAAAGTCGTAGTTATGGACTGCCTCTAAATATTTTTTACAATCATTTGGAGGTCTAAACAAAAAATTCAAATAAATTAGAATATCATAAGATTTTTATACGAAATTATAAGAAATTCCGAAAATATTCAGACAAATAAAAAATTCAAAAGAAATAAATCAGATTAAAGTGAAAAAAGAGAAAAAAAAGTTTGACAGAAGTTGACATTGATATGAATTTATTGAAATCTCTAAGAGGATGACCAAGGTTGGTTTGCTTGCTTTATGGATTATCGTGTTTATGTCATCAGGAAATGAATTTGGATTGAATTCAAAATAAGTCAACTGTACATAACTTTAAGAATTTAACGGAATATCAGAATATCTTTCACTTAAATTACTTAATGCTTTCCTTTAGGATTATTGAAATACCTGTAACTTTTAGATACTAGCAATTTATTATTAGGTAAGTTTGCTATTCCTGATAACGGAGGATATTCTTTATTTTTCTTGTTTTTGTTGGGCTAACAAATCAAATGAGTGATGACCTTGGCCATTTATTTTTCTTATTCTTAAATTTGCAAAAGTTTTGCATTTTTTTGTGTAAAAAAATATTAATTTATGTTTCGATTATAAAATTCATAAGCATTTTAATAAAGTCGAGACAAACATTTATTTGACATTCAATATGACATTCAATGACTGACCTCTTGGAACACAAGTAATTGAGAAATATGTTGAAAGAGAGCAGAAGAATATTCATTTTATTCAGAATCGAAATCTCTTGTGATTTAAATTCTTTGATCATAAGATTCACTTCTAAATCAATGCATTTTGAGAGCTCTTTATAACTTTTTGAGCCATATTTTGGTAAAACTCCCGACTGAGCCATAGATCGCCGCATTTTCTGCAATTCAGACCAATCGCAGAGCGCAAGAGCTGAACATTTCGATCAATTAATGTCTTGAATTCGATAAATAAGACTTACAGTTATCTTTGTCGCGACCAAAGATAAGGGCATATCTATGGAAAGAGGGTCTGTCGCAAAAGACATCTCCTTTTAGTAGAAGAACTTCTCTCATCACTTCTGGTGAAGAAATTAAGACAGCCCTGACCTGACCCAACTTTAATGATACGATATCTCCATATTTCTCACGAATCGCATTAAATCCAAGCCATGGATTTGTGGGATATTTGGACAGAAGATGCATATGTCCGATCACTGGCAGACATAACGGTGAGGGCGGACCTATTTTCACAAAATATGCTTTAAATTTATGCTGAACTCATAAATATCACTATTTTTAGCGAAAACATTTTGCGGTCTTTTTTGGAAATTTAATGATATTTGAGATTAAACTAAACCCAAACTAAACTAAACTAAACTAGTTTTCCATTGAACTCGAAAGCAGTCAAAGTTATCGTAAATTAACTCAAATTCTTGAGAATTGAAAATATTTTTCTAATAATTATATTTCAGATTAATTTTCAAATAAAATTTTATTATATTTTATTAGAAATAAAGACTTACTTTTAGACCATTTATTTCTTAATCGTGTCTTCGATTTAATACCAATTATTACACAAAGAATAAGAAAAAATGTTATTAAAAATGGAGTTAAAATATTTATTAAATCAAAACTTTCGATTTCATTCATTGTTATATTATATTATAAATTAATGAACTTGGACAACTGGACAATTGCCACTCTTATCTATTCGATAAACCTTTTAGAACAGGAAAATGATCTGATCGGTCAGTTGACTGATAAGTCTTTGGCTCAACACTCGTGATATAACTTGAGTTTCAACTTTAAAGTTGAAAATTTGTAAAAAAGAAAAAAAACTTAAACCAAGACTTGAAGTGAAAGTAAAGGTCTAATGAAGTGGTGGACAGAGAGTCAGAGCAAACAAGAAGTGAAAGTAAGAATACGTTTGAGTAATGGGCAAAATCGCCAAAAGCAAACTGTTTCGGCTCAAACAGGTTTTCAGTTATTATAGTATTTTCCAAAAATACCGATTCATTTATAAGAAAAGATTTCAAACTCTCCGCTATTTTTAAGCAAAAAAAAATCTTTTTTTTTAAAGGATTACTGAATCAAATCTTTGACTTTTCGTACAACAGATGGCAATCAATAACTCAATTCTTGCATTTATTACAACTTTTGAAAACTTTATCGAAACAATTTATTAACGCATTTATTGTTTGAGTAATTAATTGGAAATTAAATTATAGACTATTTTATTGATTGAACGCTCGTTAATATCGTCGATATTTATATATCACTCGATTTGTTTTTCCTTATTGGAAATCAACTTTACAAGTATCTACTTATAAGATAATTGCTTGAAAAATGGTCTAGCTATTATAAACTAGATATAATTATAAGAGCTGTCAAATCAATACATAATTGAATTGTTATTTTGTCTGATATAACGAAAGACTTTATATAATTCAATGACTTATTATAATTTCAATCGATTATTAAATGACACTTTTAAGGGGGAAATCAATAAGCAAGGGTGAATTATAGATTTCTTGATAATTTAATTCAAAATGAAAATTTTTATTCAAAACTTTAAGATTAAGATATGATAAACGATTGATTAAAATTAGACTAAAGTTTTTAATTTCAAAGTAATTGAATACTTGAGGTGTATTTTAGAGGTTTGGTAGTTGTTGTGAATGAAATGCGATTAAACTTTGTTTTAAAACTAATTTGAATTCCTATTAATATATTATTTATTTCAAAATCAAATGAAAATCTTTGAGGAAAAAAATAGATAAAATTGTGGCACTTTTGATGAATAACCGGATAAATGAAATGAATTTCTCGGTAAAACTGCAAACCTGTTGTTTTTTGTTTGATTTTGCATTTAATTGCACCCTTTCCTGACTGATAACCAAACTTAAGATGAATAACTTTTGCGAAGTAATCGATATTTTGTTGAGACATCAAAATATCAAAAATCAGTTCACATAAAGAAAATAAAAATTTCTTAATTTCTTCACTAATTTTATTTATTATTGATTTTATTTGAAATGATTCTACACTGAAATGATTAACGGCTCAAATGTCACATAAAACTAACCAATAATTTAATTAATTATAACTTTTGTGTCGATTCAGTCTTTAATTTGCTTTTCTAAGGTAATAAAGAAGATTAAAAAGCAGTTTGAACAAGGAAATTTTTATTCAAATATTTATTACTATTATTATTGAATAATCAATTTCATAACAAAGTGTTGGTTTCAAAAGTTGAGTCAAACTTTTTTCGTTTATAATAAAAACTAATGTATTATCGATTGAATTAGTATTTTATTGCAAATACAGTAATCGATTGATAAATGCTTAGAGTTTTTTCCTAATTATATGTAATTAACTTTTTTTGTTCAGTTATTCAATTGAATTGAAAGGACTTTTCGATAGGAATGAGAAGTCAAACCCCTGGACTCGCAAAAAGTTAATTTAACTGGAATTTTAACGAATCAAATATTGGAAATAATTATATTACAAAAACATCAAAGAAATTAAGTTACGAACCGAACGGCAATAACTGATCAAATTTTTTATGCTATTTATATACATTTCAAGAGTTTTAATGTCTTATTATATTAACCTTTCATATCGTTAGCTGTATTTAACAGCAAAAAAAAAGGATTAAAAAGAAATTTGTTTAAATTCAGGTCATATTAAATATGAGCCACAATTCGTTAGCTATGATTTGATAACGAATTGCGTGTCTCTTATATTACAAAAGAATGGCATAAATATATTGATATTCAGTGCAAAACTATTATGAGATTCTAATAATCAAAAGATTCACAAAAATTTTCATTATTTTACAAATAATTGAGAGAAAAATGAGTTTCAAATTCGATGAATGAATGCCAAGAATGTGGAGTTATTTGATTTTCTTAAAGGCCGAGTGTTGACCACCGATCGTAAGACTAGTAGGTGTTGGTGTCGATGAATTGTTGTTGGATTTGGGCAATAGTGATGGAGAGCCCCGGGGCGTATCGCTTGCGCTGCTATGATTACTGCGATTCTGTTCCGATGATATACTTGCAAATGAGTCACGCGATGCACACGAATCTCTTGAGTTTATGTCGACAGTCGGAGAATCTCCAGAATCTCTTGAGCCCATCAACGAGTACTTTGAACTGTTAGAGTTAGACATTCTTTGATGTCGACGCCATTTGGCTCTTCTATTACTGAACCATACCTGAGATCAAAATGTGATTATTATTAATGTAATCATTATTCCAATGCTTTCATTGCTTTCAAAAATCTAATTAAACTGATTTTCGGTTAATATTTAAAGAAAGCAAAAGCGCAACAAATTATATATACAACTAATGTTTCTCTCATTCGCTGAGAGAAGAATCTTATCTTTTTTCTGAATCGAAGAACGCATTTCTCAAAAGTAAAAATTTCACTCAATTTGTGGACAAATGTTTGCACCCCTTTTGGCGTCTCTTCTTTCAGATATTCTAATGCTATTAATGACGAAAAGGCGAAACAAAATTATCGCCAAATTGTGTTCAAACGGGTCTAAACTTATAAAATCGAATAAAACAATTCCCTTAACCTATAATTTCTTTGAATGTTTAATCATTAGGTTTTAGTTAACTTTCGGCTCTCATTCAGAGGAATTCCATGTGAACTAAGTTGTCATTAATGACATTCTGGAGAGTCAGTCGTTTTGAATATACATTTACTATAGTTATACCTATTTTGTAAATTTAAACAAGTTTTCGGTCCGTTTTCAGAGTCAATGACAGAATGAAAAACACATTAAAGTGTTCCCCAAATGGTCTGTTCGTCACAATTAAGTTACGATCGAATCGAAATCGATTTAATAATTAAGTCCAACATTTGCTCGAATTCTAATCCATTTGTTCGACACAATTATCCGAAAAACAGTTCATAATTTACATATCATTTGCCTCAATAAGAGGGCTAACCTCACAATTTCTCCCCAATTGGACTACCTCTTAACCAGAAAGAAAAGTTCACCATTGTCAATTACTTTTATAAATAGATACATTAAAACTAAACATTCACTCAATTGTAGATCAATTTATACATAACTGTAATATCGACTGAGAATTAGCAGCTCTTCTTCGGCTTTTCGTCACTACTCTTACATTAATTGATTTGTTATTCTTGGGTTTAGTGACGATATTGTCATTAATTGGTTGTGTATATAATGAAAATCATTAATGAAAATAATTATTTTCATCAAAAACTTTATTTACATAAAAAGTAAAACTTTTGCTTTAATTTGAATCTAATGGAAAAACAATTCATTTGTCGGTTCACTAAATGTTATGTTTATGTAATATATTTCTAGAATTTTGATGTCATTTCTATGAAAGAAAGCCTTTATTTAATTAAAACTATAATTTAATCGCTATTTGTCTGAAAAAAATAGAATCATTAAAGAGAAATGACATTACTTTCAATGTATAGGAAAGTGTAATAAAATTGATTAGTTTATTGAGTGTTCGTCGAATAACTTGGAAACAGTCCTCTATTCTGATTGAAAATTAATGACAAAACTTGGAGTTGATTCAACTTTTGACGAATCAATAAAATGTTGGCAATAATACAGTAACATAAAAACAGTGTCATAAATGTTATCTTTCAGTTAATTTTGGACTTTTATTCAATTCAATTCAAAATCAATTAATACTTATAGTGTTTAAGCAATAAATAATGAGTGAATAATACCATAACTGGTTTCTATTGGATTTCTGGTAATAAATTAAATTCATTTAAAAATTTTAATTCAATTGAAAATTTATTTTTTGATATTTGCATAACATTTGAATAATTTTATTCATTTTCATTGGCTTTTGTGTGAATTTCATTAAATCGATTTTTGTTGAAAATATTCGTGAATTTCGTAAAATAAGAGGAAAACCTTTTTTTTAATATCCAATAAATGACTGAAATATTTGCTGAAAATCGGAAGAAATACTAATTATTTGTAAAAAAGTAGAGAACAATCCGTTGAGTCATTCAAAAAAGGATATCGTTTTGAATGAAAGAAAATAAATTCATTACTTTTCTATTGTCTATGAATTCAAAAACTGGAAATTTTGAGAAGAATTTCGACGAGAAATCGATTTGTGTTTTTTGTCGGATAACTAATTGCTTGCATTTTGGCCAACAAATACATGGCATAGACTGACGAATGAGAGGCTGTGCCCAACAGAATGCAACACAACTCAATGTCGCACTATCTTTCTCTTTATTGCTGGGGTATAATATGCAAAATGCAGCACAACTTGTTGTCACGCAATTCTTTTTATAGCAAATGCTATTCATTCGCATTTTGTGCTCAAAATAAAAACTCATAACAAGAAACTCAATAATAATAATAATAATAATAATAAATGTAATAATAAATAGGATTTGTATTGCGTAGGCCGGAGAGAGAGAGAAACGTATACCAGAATTGGTAGTGGCAGTGGAATGGGTGCTGTCGGTGCAATGCTGTCTTAGGTGCACATTGGCGAGCAAAGCATAGCACAACCAATCAATTTGTTTTATTGATTTTGCAATTATACCATTCATTGCTTCCTTTAGAATGTCATTCATTAATATACTATTGATTTCACTTTTTTCCGATTCCTCACAATTTAAAGATTTATTTCTCTTTTCTTTTTGTAGTATTGGTTTCTCAACTCATTGGGAGTCGATCTTTCAGTTTTTAGTATTAAATTTGATGTTCGTTTTGCATGATATCAATTCTAATAGATTTTTATTATTACTGTTTTTTCATATATTATTTTCGATAGAATTTGCTTATAATATGTTATTATTTGACGACAAAATATAACTGAATATTATTCTGATTAATGAAAATCAAATGCATTTTATGTTCGCAAAAACGATATAAAATAAAAGACATTATATTTTATATTCATTTGAATCGCATTATAATATTGGAGTCGATTTCATATAAAAACGCAAAGAATTAATCGCAAAATACTTTCCAATATTTCTTTTAGAATAGATTTGGTTTGAGTTAAACATTGACTTTCCTTATCATTAATAATAAAAAGAAAATGTCGTAATATTGTAAATGAGCATGGTACTATATTAGCACAATCATAGGCACTACTATTGCACTTTTATGTCACGATTAAAGACATTAATATTCATAGAAAATCAATAATTCCATCATTTAATGAATTATATGAATAAATAACTTTTAGGCATACCTGGACTCTGGCCTCAGATAAACTGGTGATCTGTGCCAGTCTTTCTCTGGTGGTAACACACGGGTAATGTGTTCTCTCAAACTCTTCTTCGAGTACTTCCAGCTGTTCGTGAGAGAAAGTGGTTCGGTTTCGCCGAAACTTCGCGGAACTGGAATTCGGGTCGAATGAGAGGTGAGGGTCGAATGCAAGCGGTTGTTGTGAGAGAACGCCTGATGTGTTGCTATGGTTTGGTGAGGAAGAGTTGCTATGATTACTGCTATTACTAATGTGCTTAATGTCATCCTTCATATTATCCAAATCTTTATCTTCTGAAAGATTTTACAGAAACTTCATGTCATTACTTAACCGAATAAATCGCAGTTCAAACTCACCTCTATCTCTATCCCTATTGTTGTCCAACTCATCCCTATTGTGCTGTTGTTGTAAAAGTGCTGCGTGTGATAGAGGAGATCCTGGCCAGAAATGACCCATTTGGCCGTGTGGGTGACCTTGTTGAGCTAGTGCGGCGGCTGCCGCTGCCCAGGCCGCATATAGTTGATGACCAGGAGTACCTCCAATTAGGATAAACATTCTGTAATGTTTTATTTCAACTAAATAGAGTTTACCTGCATAAGGATGTGCTGGGTGATGATGTGGATGAGGTGCAATAGGGTAGTGAACCGAAGCAGCACTGGCCGCCGCTGCCAACTGATAATTGCGGGCAAATTCTGCGGCCGCCCTCTCAGCCGCTCTATTCCTTAATATGCGATTGATTGATGAGACGGAGGGTGCGGTACCATTAGTACAAACACCTAGGTCATTTCAAATTTCAATTAGGAAACATTTTAATTAATTATCCTATTATTAAAAACTCTTCATTGGATTTGTGTTAACTTAAGCTCTCATTAAAATTAAGCTTTCATTCGATGCGAATGTTTTAAATGATTGGACTCTTTAGCCATAATTTATTGCATTTCAAACAAAGTTATGCGAAACACTTATTTTGTTTTCATTTCGAAAAAAAGGTTTGAAGCGATGGTTGAGTGCAATGGGTTTCTGTCATTTCCATTGCATTTTAAACATTTTTGCAGAACTCTATTTTCCCTCCGATGCCAATCAGTCACTTCGGGTTAACTGAGGTTATCATTTGGTTATGGCTATAGCTCTATAGGTAGGGGTAGTTTGGGTGCGACCTCTGATCACTCTTTTGCGCTCATCTTTCTTTTGAGGCATTATTCGTATAAATTGGAAGTAACAGCTAAACACTGTCTAACACAGAATAACAGCTACTGTAGTGAAAAGCTTTCACTTTTCGGTGTCTTTCCCTCAAAACCGATTTAAAAGTCAGTTCCCAATGAAAGTATAGAAAATGTCATTTAGTCTGAAGTTAATTAAGTTGTTGTTGTGTTCGCTGAAAACCCATAGCATTTGATAAATATTAAGCAGAAAGAGAAATGTCCGACAGAAGCAAATGCATTGATATTCTGCTCAAATATTATTGGAAATGAGCGCTCACTCATTGCACTGATAACTTTAATGGTTTAATCTGTTTAATCTGATTATTCAATTTTAAGAATTTTTTTTCCTTTCGCTAAATCACATATACTCTAAAAGTTTACACAATTATCTGCTTTTGAAAAATGTCACTTACATTACATTTTGAAATATTTCAGATCCGCTCCCCTTCGGGTGTCTCTCAGTCTTTGCAACCAAAGTATATTTTAGTCTTTTTTTTTCAATGAATGATAAGATTGGCTCAAATGACTCTATAAATCAAATTCAGTAAAAGACGACATTGTGCTCATCACAAAAATCAAGCACTGATTCTGTGCTGAGGGGACAGAAACTGAATTGGTTTAAACTAGTAATTTGGTGTCTCATAAACAACAAACTCTCAATTATTTGTCCCTAAATATTTTGAAGATAAAAATCTCCAAAAGTGTGGATTGTTTTGACTTTTTGTCTGCTTTGGAAACAATTGAAGACTAGAATTATTTATGAAATGGACATCTTTGGCACCACTGGATATTCTCTCAATGGGAGAGTCGGCCAAAGGGAGACTTTAAAGTCATTAAAGTGTAACCAAATGTGCGAACCTGTAATCTATGTAAGTAATAGACTTTCTTATGAAAAGTGAATCATTGGATCGAATGGAAGTCAGTGGTATCAGTGGTATCACCAAAACTATCAAAAGAACTTAAACTTAAACTTTTATTCATTTTTCAAGAATTAACGTTCAGTACCGGAAACGACTACACTATAATCAAAGTGACGAATACCAATACTTCCTGTCTTTTGCAAATGAAAAGGTTAAGCACGAGTGAACAGCACTTACTATAGCACTGACTAATTCTAAAACTAGACTTTTGACAAGAGTTGAGTGAAAGTATAGTAGTGTTCACACAAACCAATTCTCAATGAAAGCTACAGACAATGAATTGAATGAGCAAACCTGTTGGGTGTGTGCGCACAGCTTTTTAATTCAAGCGAATAATTGCGTTGTCTTGTGGCCAATTTCACACATTACTACCTGAGCTGAGCAATCACTCATTGATCTAAAAGCACAGAATGAAATCGGATACCAGTGGTTATTTGATGCCTATATTATCGAAACTACAATTTTCTAGTCATCGACTCATAATATGAGCACTCATTAAGACGACTGTCCAATATATTAAAGCTCCAAATAATTACTTTGAGAAAAACTTCCATTTATTATATGACAACATATCTGACAATATCTCACAACAACTTTATAGTCAGTCAAAAAACAGTAAAACCTTACTCTTAGTTTTTGTTTAAAAAAAAGTAAGAAATTGCAAAACTTGTCACACATTTCCAGAATTTTAAATTTTTGAGCCCTAAGGGTATGCTTTGAGCCTATAATTAATCACTTGTCCATTAAGTTATCAGTTAATGAAGTTTGCATTTACTCATTTGCCAGTCATTGATATGAATTAACAACAAATTGAGTCAATCTTTTTCAAAGAGTCTTACCTTCACTGATGAGTCGTTCCCGTATTTCCCAGGCAAAAATAGTTGGATTCTCTCTCTTGTACTGTTCTATTTTGTTGACCACTACAGGAGTGGCCACTTTCGGCTTTGAGCCACCGATGACTGTCGAATGACTGGGAGAACGGAATAGGGCTGCGTTTGTACTGCCAGAGGATGCCTCGTAATAACGACCTGACAATGAGATATTATAATTTATGTGACAATTGTTGCTTCTCTTCGATAACATATATTCAGTTCCCCTAATGAACGGTTTGAGAGTAATTTTGACTCAAATATAAGACTCACGTATTTATTGAATATAAAGAACTGATATATTCGTTAAAGTAATAGAACGACAGAAAGCGATCCAAAAGGTATTTAGTAATATAAGTGATTTGCATACAAACTAATGTTTGGAACATAAGCACACCTGCCCTCAACTATTCCTCCATTATTTTGATCAGCCCTTCGACAATAAAAAGTTAAATTTTATTTCTTTGCGTTCATCAAAAACTTGAATACTTATATGCCTTTTATAACAAGTTGTGAAAGGGTTATACAATTATAAGAGAACCGGATACAGGTGTTATAGTTGGGCTATGATAGTGATATAGTGATACTCTATCGCACTGTCACTAAAGCCGATCCGATGCTTAAACTTTATTATCATTTAGTTTTTTGTTTTATATTTAATCTGATTTCAAGTAATAATAGTTTTTTCAAATATACTATAATTTGTCGACGAAATGCAATTTATATATCATTTCAAAAGTTAGTGAAAAACGGTTTGAAATAATGTAATAGAATTGAATGGAAAAGCAATTGATTCAAAAGTCATGATTCAAAGGCATTATATGTTTGGAAACGGAACTATGCTTTGATAAAAACAAATGAGTAATCATGTCATCCAAGAAGTGTGTCTTAAATATTATTTTTATATATAATTATTATTGTTATTAATAGCAATTATAACCAGAATTGAGTTCAGGGATGGCTCACCTAATAATTTACTGACAGCTGCCGTTTGAAACGAAGAGAATGGACTCATATGTGACAGATTGACCGGACTTATGCCTGGATGTGGCACTGGATGGGCGATCTGTGAGATAGGCTGTGTGGGAGTACCGCCATTGCTTGTGCTGTGATGATGGTGTGGATGTAAATGATGGGGTGATGTAGTGGTTGTCGGCGTTGACGGGTCACGAGTAGTAACTGAAAAAAGATATTGAGCACAACAACAACATTAACTAATTTTCGTCCATTACTTTGCAGAATAAGCAGAATATTAGATAAGAAACCAATGATTAAGCGATAATCAAATGAAATTTAGGCTGAATTTGATCGCAATGATAGAGTGATTTTAACAATAACTGTAAGCAAACTGTAATGCAATACAAACTCTCAATATTTGACTGTTTTTTCTCTTTGACTCAAATCAGTAGAAAATCTAAATCGAGTTTTAATTATTAAATGATGAGAAAGTATTTTTGTTTTACTGCCGATCGTTCCAAATGTCATTCAAACTCTACTAATGGGTACACAAAAGTGGAATAACTAAATGCCAGAAGAAATTTGCACAAAATTTACACAAAATTAATAGCTGTTCATTCAGACAATTATTCAAAATAAAATTCAATTGGATTTATGTCCTTTTTTTGCTTATATTCATTAAGACTTTTATCTAAGGATTTGGTTTTCTTTGCAAATGAATTGTTAAGAAAAATATGTAAAAGTTTTGAATGAATACCTGATTTATTATGAGATGCTATGAGACCATCGATATTGAACTTTATTTTTTCATTATTCTCCGATTTTTCAATTTTTTCAATCTTTTCGATCTTTTCGATGTCAGTCGTCGTACGAGAATTCGTACGCAAATCCATATTTTTTCGTTAAAAAGAGATTTCCTCCAATAAAAGAGAATAAAATGTTGGGTTTAGTCGAGAAACTTATCGAATAAAATGATGGAATTCCTAAACGATTTGAATAAAATATAAGATAATAAACGATAAGTTAATTATTTTTGATTCAAAGAACTTGTTTTAAGACAAAATTTTTTAGGAAAAAAATAAATGCATTAGAAATAGAAAATAAAAGAGAGATGTGTTTAGTTATTCTGTTCACTCTAAATGATTGCCTCAATTTATCTGAATTTAATATCAGAAAAGTTTTTAATTTTTCGAACTTCTCTTTAAGTGAAGCGATTTTATCAAAGGTTTTGCTTTTTCTTCTTTTCATTTAGAGATTTGTTTCTAAATTTCGTTGAAAAAGATTTTCTAAATTAATTAAGAAATGAAGAAATCAGTGGAAAAGCAAAAAACTCAGCCCTCAAACACCAGTGATTGAAATGTTTAACGAATAGTCAACATTAGAAAAACTGATAAATAGAATGAATTTTCTCTCTCTCTCTTATGGATCGGTCTCTTATGGGCCGCCACTTATCAAATATCTGGTGTCGTATAACTCGTGTATATTTTCCAAAATAATACGTCAAAATCAAATCAAATTTAATTTCTGTTGCGTTTCGTATAATTTTATTTCTCTTCAGTTCGTAAATCTTTCTCTGAGGACAAGAGTTATGCATATCTGCCAACAGTAGTGTAAAGAACACCACTATTTCTTAACGTAAGAGAGATTAGATCATCTCTATTAGAGTGTGAGGAACGGCCACCAAATATATAATAATTATTTAAATTAAGGGCCGACACAAAGACAATTGAATGACACTAATTGTTAAAAAGTAGAGATTAAAAACAAGTTAACTCAAAATATTCAATGGTTTTTAGGGAAATTTTCTCTCTCTTTTGGTTATGCCTATGAATAAGCAATGAATAAATGAATTAAATTCATCGCCGGAATACTTAATGTGCGCTCAGAATAATTTAATCGCTCAGTTCAGTAGTGACCGTCTTTGAGAGTAAAAGATTTATTTATTGCCGCATAAGAGCTGTAATTAAAGTTAATATCTATTGCTTTAACAACTTGTTATTGCTGTGAAAATGTTCATTCAAGAAGAAAACAGTCTAATCGTGAGAGAAATTATTTTCATTTAAAAAACTGCCAAAACTTTTAATTTGTTGGTTTGAAGGCTAACACTCTGTGGGTATTGTTTACTGTTTCCAGATTTCTATTCAATTAAATTTAGATAACGATATGTAGACTTCTGTAGACTTCCTCTCCTTTTCATTCAATTGAAAACTAGAATAATTCAAATGAGAAGCGATTCTCAAATCTTATGATTTCAAACATTTTACAGATATCTCTGTTTCTCATGAGTTAAGGCCAGGGATAAAGAATAGGTCTACCACTGAGTGAATATAAAAACGATATATAAAGGAGATGTGACTGCGATGACAATTACTTGTATATAAAGGAAATTTATGCTCAATTGTTAAGTTATGCACACCCTTTGGTTCTGATAATCGCAACACATTGTATGAAATGTGTTAATTGAAAAAACAAAAATAAATGTTAATTAAATTTTTATTGAAGACAAGAAATTTTCATTAATTCTGATAAGTTTCCGATAAAACCATAATTAAAAATAAAGAAAATTTGCAAAAATTAAAACTTTTCTCCAAAAAATAAGTATTTAATGGAAATTGTAATGCATTTTAAGCTTAAATTATTTTAAATATAAATCCGAATAAAAAATAAAATAAATGCAAAAATTAATTCATTTTACTTAAAATAAGAGAAAAAACAGTTAGAATTCAAGTATTTTTTGTGATTCTCTTAAATATTTACCTCTAATTCGTTATAAATATTTCAAAAATATATTTTGCATTAAAATCAGACAAAAAGTTGAGAATAAAGATAGTAATGGTTAACACAAACAAAACAGATCAGGTTTACTAACAATTTACAGAACATAAATCATTGCCTACTTAAGGAGCTCAACACAAATTGTATCGAAATTTCATTGCACAGGGCTATGGCTCTGGTCGTTATACCTGTGCGGTTATACCAAAGACTGTGAGGTAAAACAGCGGCCGAATAATAGCTGCAATTATGGGCAACAGATTCCTTATTTTCACCAAAAAAGGAGCACAGAATGAAGAGTGAGTCAAATGCATAAAATTGTTTGCAGTACATTAAACACGTATAAGAAAGAGTGCACAACACATACCACTGATATAGTCTGTCAAAAGCATCTGAACTTTGCACTAACACAACACAACCCAACAAAAATTGAATGTTTGCCGAACACAAGAAGAGAGAGAATGTATAGAAGGCAGAACTCAATTGAGGGGTACCTCTCATGAACTGAGAGGTGAGCAAAATAAGCAGTTAATGCAATACTAACTAATAATGATTGTAATGATGCCTCTATTACACCACACAATTGTCAGAGCACTCTCTCCTCAGTCTGTCATTTGTATGAGAGAACATCATAGATATGAGTCGGCACAACATATTAGGTTTATATTGAAAATATCTTTTTTCACAAAATCATTATTAAATGTAAACTTCATTTCCTTTGTTTTATTAGTCTTCAGTAATCTTTGGTTTTAATCATAAGTTCAAAACAAAGTCTGAGCACAAGTCTGAGCACAGGTAGATCTGGACTAATCATTTCATTTAAATACAGACATAGTATTAAAACAAAGAACAAAATACAAGAAATTTCTCTCAAATGTTTTAAATGCATTAATTTGTTTCAGTTTTTTGTTTCTCAGAGATAGAAATGATAGAATTGAACGCAATTTTCTTCAGAGTTTTGCAAATTAATGTTTATATGACTGCAAATTAGTGACTAATGCGGCGGCTGATGACAGAACCAACAGATTTGGCATAACCTAACTCTAGGCAATAATAACTACTGCACAACAATTTTCATGAATCGTCCGCTTCTGATTTGTCGGGGAATCAATTATATTACGATTCTTACAGTCTTATAGTCGGCCCAAAATTGATGTATTTTTGATGATCTTTAGCTTAAGGCCATATAATTCAAAATTTTAACTTTTCTAAAGGTTTGAGTCAAAAGACTGTATAGAACTGTACGCAAATTTGAACGATTCAGCGGTAAGTAGTGAGCAGTCAGTGCTCACCTATGATTGCTTTCTAGTCATAAAAAATGCTATCATGTATTGTAAAGAACTTATAAGTTTGTATAAAAGTTTGCCTCCGGGTAACCACTTTTCAAGTGATGCGGTTTTAGGTTAGGTGCCAACTCTCCAAACCAAGAATACCGCAAAAGAATAGCTATTTCATTATCTCTCTCTCCCTCCCTCTCTCTCTCTCTCTCCCTCCCTCTCTCTCCCTCTCTCTCTCCCGCTCTCTTACTCTTCCAATGGTTAATTCGTGTGAATGTAAACCGAAATTCAAACTTTTGATGTTTGGCCTAAACTATGAACCGAAGCGATAATGTTTGGCAGTAAAGACGTTATGAAAAGATTGTCGCTATTATTATAAAATGCTATTAATGGAAGGCAATGGAAATACCGGTGATTGCCTGCACTGAGCATTACATGAATAGTGAGTCAGTTAAACAGACAGCTATAGAAAGTCATTGCGATTATGATATTTGATGGCTTTCGGCAATTCTTTTGGAGAAAAGGCCATTGAATTTGCATTTCTGGCAGAAGAGGCGGAATCGAAGCCAGATATTTAGTGCCGTCAGGGATAGGAATGGCACTTATTGGGGGTATCACTGACTATGATTTGAAATGCAAACCGCAAATTATGAGAGAAAGACATTCAAACATTCAATTTAGTGAAAGACATCAAATTGAACACAAATATTGTGAACTAACGCTCAAAGCTTGTAAAAGTTGGCGGCACCGATCCTCCAACCGATTATATACCCCTAACTAATTGACATCAATGTCTGCCGTCACCGAAACCACTGCCGAATTGACAAATGACGGACTCTTATGATTTTCATTACCCGACCATTAAATGAAAGCATAGAAAAGTGATCGGAATCGCACTTTAATAGACATAATTCAGTTGAGAGTATGGCGTCAAGAATGCCCTCCAGTCCTATTACAATGAGTTCATGGCTATGACATTGGCATCAATGACAGGTCTCACTCGACATTCCTATCATAACAGGAAATTGAAGAACAAGTGCTTTGAAACAATAAGAGTGACTGAAGTGAGCGACGGTTCAAAACAAAGATTACTTAAAAATTTTTAATTTAAATTCTGGTTTTAATTAAAGGGTGCGGCCGTTAATTCTGGTGTCTTTGTCTTATGGTCGCAATCCAGTGGCCGACAATAGGTTTGTGACATTAAGAAAGCACAACACATAGACAGACATTGAATTCAGACAATAGGACAAAGTGAGCATCACTTCAACAAAACGAATCACTAAATTAAAACTCATGAGAAAAGCCATTCCTATGGCTTTGGAGGCACTGATTCTCAATGAATACAAACGAAACAAATAAAAGCAAAATAAATGAAAACTCATTTTATTTCAGTTATATTGTCGTCGTTTTTATTGTTAACTTTTATTCAATTTAAACATAAACTCTATTTTAATTATATTAATGTCTGAATGTTTGAGCAATTTTTCATTAAATCCATTCGTCATTTGCTTTGAGCAAAGTTTTCAAATCTCTTGAATTTTGTTATTTTTTATTATTTAATTTTGAAACTTTATATTTATGCGATCCGTGCCATACATTTTTGATTAGATCCTACAAAAGAGCAACAAATACTCTGAGGAAGCGCTCATTCTTTCAAAAATTCAAATTAATCATCATTTGAAAGACTGCACAACAGTTTCAAAGGAGAAGACTAATAGTGACGGCAAACACTCGTATCCTATCAGAGAAATACCGGCAGCGAAGAAGTGCAGAGGAGTGCAGAGAAGTGCGCAAATTCTAAACTATTTAATTTGTTTGCCACGAATCGCATCCAATATTAATATCTTATAAAAATGAATCAGTCTTTGAAAGATTGGATACCTGTGTTTCCATTACCACTGAAAAGAAATAAATGCTTTGCTCTTAATATTAGAAACAAGACTAACATTAGTAACAACAACACAAAATTAGCAAGGCAACTAACACGCGATGCCCAATGCACGCTAACAGCAATGACTGTGCACTCACTATTGGTTCCATTGGTATACCCAAGAGTCGATGTGGCGTAACTCACTTTTTTGTATAAAACATTGGAAACATTGGGGGGACTATTGGGGACTCAATGGTAGTATGACTTTTGGTGTTTTGCACGCACTTCCAAACGCCGGGCACTCAAATAAAAGGCAACACATGTAAGACATGCAACGATCACTAAAACTACTCATAAGTTATATGTTTTGCTGACAAATGAGTTGGAATATTGGGAACCCAACCCACTAATAGAGAGGAGAACAGAATAATACTTTAGAGCCTTTTCGCAGAATATTCTAATTGTATTCCACCTCTACTTAATTCATATTCGAATCTTACACCTATACCTGTGATACGAATAAATTACAATAAAATTATGGTTTGATTATAGGACTGTAAATAACCGGAGAGAAACTGCCATCAATTGCTAGCCTTTTGTTTTCAGACTTGTTTACTAACTTTAAACAAATTGACTGTTCTCTCAGCTCATCGACGATAGTCCCTAACCGTTGAATCCATTCCGCAAATCAAACACAGAATAGATGTGTTTGAAGTAGTTTTTCTGTTTGACTAACAAATACTTAACAAATATTTTGACTCAAATAAGTTATTCGTATTAAAAGAATATATTTTTTTGTGAAAAAAAATCTATTTTATCGTTTGATTATTATTAGATCGATATTATTGATGACACGACTCAATGTTTAGCAAAACATTCAATTATTTTTATGAATTTAATATAAGGATTGGTATGAAATACAATTGTTTGTATTAACACATATTTATTCGCAATATTTGTTTAAACGCGTAAATTGTTTCGCCAAAGACTAGAAAATCAGGTATTAAACCACTTGAAGTGATATTAAATTTTCCTCGTTCACACACCAAGGATTATAAACAGATGAAAATCAGATAACGTTTAGATAAACTTGCAATAATGCCAAAACATTTGAAATAGAGAATTTTATCATGACAATCTAGGCAAATTTGATTTGTGGGCTCATGTAATTCAAGATTGTTTAATGAATTACTAGTCATAACGTGTTTTTACCCATACTTTCACTGAATATTTGGGTTAAAAACAGGAATTAATTGCTTGAATTTCACCGAAAACCAAAGTTTTGTGAAGTGCGAGTTGGGTGGACCCTATGTGGACGTCCCTAATGTGCTTTCATTAGAGATGATTGCGATAACATATTCTCGTTAAATGAATTGAATTCAAATCATATAAACGATAAAAAATGAATTTAATATTAATTTTCATATTTATGAGGCATTCAATTATCGCATAATTTATTGATTAAATTTTAATCAATTAATCGTAAATTTATTCATAAAATTCAAAATATCATTGAATTTATATTTAAAACTTGAGATAAACATTGAATTAATTAAATCGATATAAAAGCCAATCATATTTTGACTTTGACTTAGAGTTTGAAACTAAAGTTTCAATAAATTAGTTTTGGTTTGTCATCACTTATTTTTCTTTTCTCATATGAGCCGGAAATTTAAAAACCGAGACACTTGTGGTGACTCTTATTCTGACTGCGCGACCAAATTATAAGGTTTTGATTTCCGGTTTTTATATTTGAAATTATCAAAAACGGAACGGAAATCTTTATATATTATCATTGAAACCATCATCAGAGAGAAAACCATAACATTTGGGTAACTGAGAGCCCACTATATCATCAACAACAACAGAACAGCTCTCGTCTGACTAACCATTGAGTGACAAACGCTAGAGAATAACAACAACGGATCAAATATAAAATTATGGCTTTTATATCACTCTTACAACAAATTATTTATTTTTCACAATTTTTTGCCAAAAAAAAATATATTTTGTTTCTCTCGTTTGAGTGGATGTGCACCTGGCAATCAACCAGTGCCTAACCTTCCAATAGATAGACTAAAAACTAATAGCTTTCAAATATGTAGAGCAGTGATAGGAATGGTATCAGTGGTAGAGCGCTCTCAACACTCATTTGACAAATAACTCAATTCGTGTTTCCGACCAAATGATGAGTAAATATATAATTAAAACTCAGTTTAAGTGTAATTTGAAAACATTTGAAGCCTTAAATGAAGTCAAAAGCGATAATTATTTGAAAATTAATTGATTTTTGAAACTGATTTCATTGCAAATGATATGAGTGTTGGGAAACTGACTAATGATAGAGGAATACCAAAAGTGAAAACTAATTTCTTATTTAATATTCATTTGCATCGATGTATGAATAATTACTGAATGAATTAACTCGATATGAATATCACTTATCTGTATATAAGCTCAACGGTTACAGCGATTCAATTAATTTTTAGATAATTTTTCAACGAAAAGTCAAACGATTTTTGCGGATAAAAATAAAATAAAAAACTAATAAATTTAAAATTTAATAACAGGTTATTGAGAGTTAGTTATGGTGTGCATCCAATGAATAGTTAGAAATGCCAGTGTAAACACGGGCTCAATATCTCATTCTTCATGACAAAACCTCATCACCATTTGATGATCCGTTAGTATAATTGAGTAAAACCGGCTCCGGATATGATTTTCAGTGTTTTCCAGTGTTGCTCCGATTATTGCTTTTACAGTCCTGTTGTGATACAGCGCTCAGCCTTTCATTATTATTATGGTTTTCAGAATTATTATTATTATATTTTTGTTATAATACTATTGTTAATAGAGAGGTCTCAACTGAAATACGATTGTGTCGTTCATCGACTAATTTATGTTTCATTACAACTCAGGAAATGCCTCCCAAAAAAGTGAAAAACATTGTTCGCCAAATGCCTCCCAAAATACTTTTTATATATCGAAGTACTTTTTAAAGTTAAGCATTAAATCATAGCTTTAATAATAGGAATAAAAACATTTTTATTTTTATTTTATATAAAATGCCTGAAAATGTAATGCAATCGCATTAACTGTTGAGTAGATATTAAGAGTATG
>JAQFZL010000130.1:0-22224 GCA_034695685.1 Galumna lanceata
CTTTTATTTAATTATCTGTTTGTCTGAAAAGTGAGTTATTATGCAAATGGACTCAAATATTTGACGATTGTTTTCATTAGTTTTAAAATACATTTCATTTGGATTTCTATAATTTGATAGTGTTTTGGATCAGTTAATTGTCAATAGTTTTTAATTACTTATGATTCCGTCCCAAAGTTTAGGACACATTCAAAGGTTACTCAATATTCAAAAGTCTTAAACCATAATATAATCATTTTGTCGACACTCGAGAGAAAGACATCACTTTTCGGATGACTTATTAGTATTAAAAAAATGGCCGAAAAATGCGAAGAAAAAGAGGATTTGAAGGGAGAAAGAGTTGGAACCGAAGAGAAGACAATTGACGATCTCTGCGACGATATTCTGATTCTAATATTCAAAAAGTATTTGGGATTTAAAACGCAAATAATAAGTGAAAGAGTCTGTAAACGATTCCATCACATAATATCATCGATATTTAATGGCAAACGAGCCCTTCATTTAGTAGAAGAATCTAAAACACTGTATGAGATCTGCGATGAAGACTTGTCGAGGTATGAGGTCTTCCCAATTAACCAATTGTATCAAATTCGAGACGGTTTTTGGGTTAGGACTCCCGAAAGAGCCCTTCGTCTGCTCCAACCCCTCGACATTCAACTGTTAGTTCTCCACAAATATACGAATCTGAGAGCTCTATGTCTTGTTATTACCACAAAAGCATTACTCGATTCACTCATTGATAGAATTGTGGATAACTGTTGCTCTGATTTAGAGACACTTATAATAATTAATGTCTTTCCCTCTAAGTTTACTATCAATGAAACACAAATGAGAAGCCTTTGTCGACACTATCCTAACCTTAAACACTTTGAAATCTTCAGCGATTATCTCTACAGTTCGGAACAATGTTTTCACATACTTATGACTGAATGTCAAAGTCTTGAAGTCTTTAAACTCAATGTCAGACAAATTTTTAAAGAAACGAAGGAATCGTTAGAAGTCGGTTGGAGTGTCTCTTATGAGAGCTTCAAATTCGATGGATTTTCTTTTGGTAACTCAAACGGACAGTTGACTACAATCTATGCTTCGCGGCCCGTCTTCAACGACTCTTTTATAGTCAATAAATTGCCACAAATGGCCGACCATTTCATTAATGTCAGACATTTATCAGTCGAACGTCTGTCCGTTTCTGCAATTAAACAAATCTGTGATGTCTTCCAAAACGTTGAGAGCTTTTCCTTTTCAATGGATTCCAATTATGAATACGAAAGAAATATCATCACTTCTATCATTAAAAATATCAACGGTTTGTCTCATTTGACAAAATTGTCGATTCGTTGGTTTACAAACCATCCCAACACTAACACTATTCCAATCGATTACAATATTCTCAAAGAATTGAAAGATTGCTTTCATTTAAAACATTTGTACATAAAAGAGGCTCCTGTTAGTCAGAAGACAATTCAAGCGATAAGTGATGTCTTCCCGTCTCTGCAATCACTACATTTGATCGAATGTTGGCTAACAATTTACTCTTTGACCACAATTCGAAACTTAACTCATTTGAAGAATTTTTTTTTCCTACAGTCAGTGGAAACTCAAGATTTCGTCCAATTCAGTGACATCACTGATACTACATTTGCATTAATCATCGAAAAGTGCCGCCAAATGATACTCAGAGAAACTATTCCTAACGAACCCAACGACGATAATGAACATCCCATTGAAGACCATTTGATTGATGAAGTCAACCATTTTATTGGTGACAATCAAGTTCATTTTCCAATTAATTTTGGGCCTATTGATGACCCTTTGGATGAATTGCAACAACCAATGTTTGAAGAATTGGAGCAACAATTGGAACAACTCATGGCCAACAATGGTCACCAACCAATCGATGATAATTTTGAAGACCAAATGGACTTTGAATAAAACACTTGAAATATTGCATAATCTCTAAATTTGATGCAATTATTTTTATAATTAAAATCTAATTGTTTTGTATCTTTAGTCACACATTTTGATTTGTTTTTGAATTTTGTCGACAAAAATCATTCTTTGATATTATAGTAATTTTTAAATCATTTAAATCATATTAATATTTGTTTCAGTTATGTTTCGTTAATTCAATGCATTTAAAAAGTTATATAATTCCTTAATATTACGAAATGTTTATTATGTTTAATATTATTTCATTCATTTGGTCTGTATTTTCATTTTCCAGACTTTAAATCAATATTATTCGCAATAAAAACTTTTGTCATTTCATTTGATTGATAATTGGCTTCTTATCTAACATTGTTTTCAATAATTGTTTGACAGAATTATCACTTATTGCCGATCATTACATAAACGAAGAATATTTATCATAATTTCCAAGAAATTATGATAAATATTTACTCAAAAAATGCCCCCAAAAAACAATCTTTTATTTAGTTTTATTCTCTTCATAAGAATTGATATTTTGATTGAATGGTTTGGTTTTCTTGTAATTCTAGTGAAATGATTGTTAAAATTCTTGATTTAAGTACTTTTCAATTAGTTTTGCAAATAATTCTTATTTTGATTCAAATAATGACTTTTATTATGAATATTATTATTATTAAAGTAATATTTGCAACAAAAAGTTCAATAAAACGACCAAAAGTTTTGATGACAAACATTGCTTTCTGTGATATTATATCAATAGTGATGTCAATTGTTCCGCGTTTTCTAGTCTTTCCATTTTTGGTGGAAAACAGCTCTTTGAGTGCACATATTATCCAATCAATCAGTAATTATTTGATTGCAACCACTCTTTATGTCACATCAATTACCACAACAGTCATAGTATGGGACAGATATTATGCATTGACTCTTATATTCAACAATCCTTTGGATAAAATTAGTACAAGAATTGTGTTATCAATCATTTGGTTGATAAGTGTTGTGCTTTCGCTGCCATTTCTGGTTGTCTCAGATCTATATTATTTTGATTATACCAACACTTCTTTGGTTTGTTTTAATTCTCAAAACTATTTAAATGAATGGAATTCTGACAAAACATTCAAACAAATAACCCATTTATTGCGATTTGTCATACAGTTTGTAATACCGGCGCTAATCATTCCATTCCTTAGTTTAAAGACTATCAATAGTTTATTTGACAGAAGCAATTCAGACATCATTTGTATGATTAACTCAAATAATGTGAATTCAAATAACTCTTTTAGAAACGTTCGACCGATTAAGAGGTGGTCTATAACTAAGAGATTGGTTTCAGTAATCTTTGGATTCTTTATAAAGAATTGTGTATTTCATTTGCATTCAACCAAAACTATTGTCAAACTATTCGGTCAGACATCAGTTGTTAAACAACAAACTTCCTGTCATTTAGAGAATTCCTGTTTTTATTACGACATTGTTTTTAATTTTTGCAATTTTTTAAATTCAGTCATTTATTTTTGGATGAGCCGTCACTTTAGAGATCTATTCAAAGCTTATTTTCATTCAAATTGGAGTCAATTAAGAAATAGGTCTCTATCTGGAGGACAGCCACAGCTCAACACAATATTTTCAAAAAGATTTACAACACCTGTTTGATAAACGAACTTGGTTATTTTAATAGTAGAGTATAATAAAATTTATTTGTTTAACTAAAGTGATAAAAATAGCAAACAATAACTAAATATGAAATATTATTAAATAATAAATAGTGACAATTACTCTATTATTAAATTATTTGATAAAACACTTATATAATAACGTTAATGTGAGTTAAGTGCAAATTATTGCAATTTTCTAGGATACCAATGAAAATCTTCTTGATTACATTTAAAGTTATCGATTAACACAACACCCAAAAGATGAATTAATAAATTAAATGATCTAGTTCATTTTATTTCTTTATTTTTCTTTAATTGATTTAAAGTTATTTTTTTCTAAATTAAAGTTAATTTAAATAATCAAAAATATTATCATTTGTTTTGTTGGATAAATAATAAGTTTGTTATCTTTTAGATATAAATTAGAAATGAATTGAAGGACAAAAGTATTGCAATTCTGCCATTTATTTCGTTTTATTATTTAACACATTTTAATAAAATTTTTATTGAATTTTAACCAAGTTCATTTAGTATAATGAGTATTGATTTATATTTTGTGGGTCCGTCCCCTCCCTGTCGGTCAGTAATGATGGCCGCAAAACATTTGAATATTGACTTGAATCCGAAATTCGTTGATTTGATGAAAGGTATGTTTAATTAATAATTATTGTTTGATTTAATGTGTAGAATATTAATGAAAAGGTGAGCAAAAGGAAGAGTGGTTTTTAAGAATGAATCCCCAGCACTGTTTGCCCACTATTTGTGACAACGGATACATTTTATGGGAAAGGTTTGAATTAAACTTATTCTGAGTTATTGTTGATTTCAAATAATTGTGTGACAGTCGGGCTATAATGTGTTATTTGGCCAATAAGTATGCGCCCGATTCCAGTCTATACCCGAATGATCCTCAGAGAAGAGCAGTTGTCGACCGCTTATTGCAGTGGGATTTAGGAGTTCTTTACCGATCAATTGGCGAATATTTGGCTCCAATTATGAGAGACGGGAAGACTCTTTCAAACTTAGATCCAGAAAAGGAAAAGAAGATCAAAGAATCGCTTCAAATATTAGACGACTCTTTAGTGAATAACAAATATGTGTCCGGAGATGACATCACTTTAGCCGATCTCTCAATTTTGTCCAGTCTTTCATTGGCTGAAGTCTTTGAATACGATGTTATCAATGATTTTAAACGTATTAAACAATGGAGTGATGGACTCAAACGGGATCTGACATATTATGATGATATCAATAGAGAACCCATTAATATGTTTACGGCTTATATTAAGTCTAAAATACAACAAAACAGTAATAATAACTGAATCAAAACCAAAGACAATACTTTTAACAAATAAAATAAATTAAATTAATTAGTTTTGACAACAGTTGAGACAAATTCTGAATAAGTAAACAACTTTTTTAATTACACAACCTTAGATTGAAAAAGGTTTCGGTCTCAGGGGGTTTATAAACCCCCCTTTTTAGCCAATTCTAAGATTAGAATCAATTTAACTAAAATTTATTTTATTTATTATTTTTGCCAAAATTCAGTTAAACGATTTCTCAAGATATCAGAGTTAACACTAATTCAATAATTATTCAAATAATTTAAAACTTTTTAAATTATATAAAATTCAATGAAAAAAATTCGTTAATAATTATTAACAATAATTTATATTTTTTTAAAAAAAATAATTAAAATTTCATTATAACTGATGAAAGAATTAGAAGCAGAGATGGCAAAAGACCTTGGATTCTGGAATATCCCAGTCTTTACCATCAACTTTTGATAAATACTCTCATATCAAACAAATCAAAGTTTTTGTCCGTCATTTAAATTCAATCAAAAATTTGTCTCATTTTTTCTCAAATGATTCAAAACATATTCCCATAAATTAAATTTATTTTTCAACTTTTAAGACAATTATGTTTTTTTAGTGTTTAAAAGTTATTATTTGTTCAAAAAAGGATAGAAATGAACTAAGAATAGTTTTTTATGCAAATTCTTAAATGATTTAACAGTTGAATGATAAGAAAATAATCGTCAAAATCTTTAAAAGTTAGTATCAAATGTTGAGTCCAAATGACATACAATTATAGAACATATATAAGAAAAGATGGAATTAATTATTAGTTTTCCTACAAATTGTTTCAAATCTATTGTCTGTTAATCTTCAGAGTGTGCGCCAATCCAATAGAGAAAACTCGACACTCTTGTATATACTCCTGGATATCCCGCCTGAGCACATCCTTTACCAAATGATACAATCCCTAATTGATAGTATCTTCCACTATATGAAACAGTCAGTGATCCGCCGGAGTCGCCCTTAAGAGAAATAATTTTTATTTTGTCAAAATTATTGCAAAAAAATATAGCCATACATACCTGACACGAGTCTTTACCACCTCTTGCATAAGAAGCACACAACTGATGTCCATCGATTTGATCTGAAATACCTAAGAGAGGACTATATCTGAGCGCACAGTCATCCAAATCACTAATAGGAACTTCGACTTCTTGTAAAACAACAGAAGGTTTTCCGCCCTTTGAAATACTAGATTTTATATTAAATTATCATAAAATTATAGAATACTTGAGAGGTTGTGCCCCACCCGACGAGAGTACCCATAGTTCCGATCAAATCTGCGCCTTCTATTGCTGGGGGCGGCAGACATACCGGTCCAATATGTTTGTCGTGTTTGAAATCGAGAGGTTTAGAAAGTTTGAAGAGTGCGATGTCGTTCTTGTGCTGACCAAATATGAAGTTTTCGTGAACTTTGATTTCTTGGACGTCAGCATAAAAGCCACTGTCTTTGTTAGAGTGGGCGCCCACTAGTAATTTGAAATTACTCGGCAGAAGTGTTTCGGTCTGTCTTGCAATACAGTGGGCGGCCGTCAATACATACCATTTGTTAATAATAGTTCCGCCGCAAATGAAACGCGACTTTTGCTTCTTTGGGCTCTTTGTAATTTGATAAATAGCAACTGCCCAGGGATATGAGTGAGCCGGGGCTTCCGCTCCTCCAACTATGAAAAAGTTGTTCGGACGTAAACCACAGACTAAGAGAATGTTATCATTGATGGTATTTATGATAAAATGCTTACTTGACTCCTGGTGGAGGAGCTGTGCTGAACGACTGGTAGTCGGACAGCACTTCATATGATATGAAGAACTTGTTTGACAATAGACTGGTTTCTTATCGATAAGATTAAGACAAACACCAACTTTACAAAATCCGGGCCGACCCTCGTTTGTGACACATCTCTGTTGTAGGGAAGAGAACAACCGATTGTCTGTTTCGTTGTTTTTCGATATTTTATATACGGATTCAAATTTAGACAAATCATAAATCACTTCTTCGGGCATATCTTCGTCTTCAATGCGATTGTCGGCCATCTCTTCAGTTAAAATAACATTAAAAGAGAGAGTAAACCAAAATATTCTGAGCAAACATTTATTTTTAAAATTCATTTTATCTGAAATCAATTCGAAGTTTTTTGAGTTTTTCACCAAAAGTTTAACGAACTATACGTAGAGTTTCATAAATTATACCAATTTATAAGTTGTATCGAAAAATCAAGACTTTTAGTTGTGTACCACTTGTGTGAACCTCATTAGAGGCTCATAAAACACTAGAACACTAAACACCAATAATTAAAAAAAGATTTAATTGATTTGAAAAATAGAGTTTAACATCAAATCTAAAGTAAGTCTCAGTTAACAAATGATTTATAAATTTCAACACATTTTTTAAAATCCATTTCTTCTCAAATTATTAATATTTAGATTTTATTTTAATTATTATATTCTAATCCTTTTTTGTTTATATTTTTAATTTCTATTATTCTGTTCAATGTTTAGGTTTTCCCCCATTTATTACCAGACACTGCACTTGTGTTTTGGATTCATGCGATCCGTTTCATTACATTTGAAGGTTTTGGAAAAGTCTTCACTATTTGAAAATGAAATGATGACTCTATAAAGATGAGCATGGTCATATTAAAAAGTTATACTCAAAAATTGAGTTTCAAACCTCTGTTCCGATAAACTATGAATAGAAGTTTTGAGAAAATAGTCATATCCTTTGGCACTGAGTTTAGAGCACCAAATCTGTTAACAATTCAATTAAAATTAAATGATTTCAATAATAACTGTATACCTGAGCAGCACTTATCCAGAATAGTTGATCCAATGTGTAGGGCAAAGATGGTAAACCTGATTCATGTGCATTATTTTTGACAAATTCTTGGTAACTCTGAATCCAAAAATAGTTGAAAAGCAAAGATTTTTTTTTATAAAATATTAATAAATGCCTTAAAAGCGATTTGAATGCCTCCGTTGTCCGCCATATCTTCAGAAAGTTTGGATTTGTCGCCAATCTTTCAAACAAAATAGTGTTCACATATTAACTGATGAAATGATTGTCTGACCTCTTCAGGAAAGTTATCATGGTATTGTTTGATAAAACACTCGGATTTATTGTGGAACAACTCTTTAGTTTCGACGTCCCACCAGTCCCTCAAATTTCCTCGACTATCAAAACGTTCGCCAATTTTGTCGAATGGATGTATCATTTCGTGACCGATAACCCAACCGAGAGATCCGTAATTCAAATAACTTTAAATAAAGTAAAAGTTTTAGTATTAAATTAAACCAAATTACCAATACTTCGGTCGTTCGCTATCAAAGAATATTCCGTTAAGAATCCAAATGGGAATTTTGATACCATTTATAAATGGAGAGTAATATGCATTGATTTCAGCACTGGTCACAAAATTGAGCCAGCTGAAATTATTAAACAAATGAGCTTGTTCATTTAAAATGTATCACAAACCTATCCCTATCGTTAAATGTTCTCAATTTGGAATATTCTTTATTTAAACCCCAATTTTGTAGTTTAAGTAGATTTTCAAATAACTCATCATTGTTTAAATGACCAAGCTTAAAATTATGATAAAATTAGATTAATGGTAATGAGGTAATAACTTACTCCTTGGTAATACTGATTCATATTGTTTTGGTCGATCAGTTGCTCGTTATATGCAATAAATTTATTAATTGATTTGATTTTGTGTACAGCATTAAGTCTTGTGCTCTCATCCATCCAATCGATTCGACTGATGGTATGATTCAATGTATAACGAATTGTTTCAAACATTTTGTTGGCCTTTAAGTTAAATAATAAAACTTTAATTCAAATAAAATTCCCACAAAATGCAAACCATTTCTCTCTTCTTTTCCCTCTTTTCATCATTTATGAGATATAGAGAAGTGAGTCCTGTCTTCATATAATTACTCATTATTTTTAAACAAGTCTTCCATCTCTTTGTGTTTCGTTTTAATTGACTTATTTGTGCATAAAATTCATAATAAACTTCGATATATCTCTTGTCTAAAGCTTTGATCGATTGGTAAACTATTTTCCATATAATATAATTCGCTAAAACTCTGTTTAATTAATTTTTATTCAATTATTGAGAAAAAAATATTTTAGTCAAACCTTTTGTTGTTTTGTTGAAATTCTTTTATAATTTCATTGATTTCTTTGAGAGCTCTGACACTCCAAATGGTAATTAAATCATTTTCATTGATTTTTGAGTCGAGGGAAAGAAAATCATTTATTATTTGAATCCAATTCTATAGTTAACAAACAATTATTAATTAAGAGAAGGAAAGTACTGACCAGTGCTCACTCCGGGTGATATCTCCTCCAACTTTTTCACAGTTAAATATTGATAAGAATCTTCGCTTGACTTCAATAATTTAATGTTAATGAATACATGTATATTTTTAAAACTATGAGTTACCTTATATTTAGCAAGGGCAATTCTAGATTCAAAGAGCACCACTTCCTTTAGTTGCTGTTCAGCTTTGGTTTTATTAGCGCCCAAAAGAACAGCTATTCTGACCATAAAATTTAAATAAGCCTCGACTACAGTAGAGTTAGTATCGATCAGTTGTTTCTCTGTCAGAGCGCCGAAAACAGGTGCTGTAAACTATTGATTTTGAACACTTTATTCAAGGTAAAATTGGTATTCAATAATTATTTGTTTACATAAATCTTGTATTTTGTATTGCGTTTGAAATCCGGGGCAACTCTTAAGTTGTAAAGAAAGCGATTCTCGAAACCTATGGCTCTGATTTTGGCCATCATTTCGATCAAATTAAAATTGGTTTCATTCCAGAGTTGGTCGTCGAGTAGAGGCCAACCGCCCAATACTTTTAAATATTTGTTCAGTGGTTTTACACTCAAATCGTTGATAACAGCTGTCATTAATCCTTATTTAAAGATTTGTTAAATATTTGAAGACTCACTCATATTAATGCACGAAATGTAGAAATTCTTCAAATTTTCCACAAATTGGGGTTCCATTGCTTTTACCGGTTCTTCTAGTAATTCTAAGAAAGTACCATGATTATTTTATATACTTTAATTAAGAGTTTTTTTAGTGGTTGTCATTAAAATTAATTTACTTTTTAGTCTAAAATTGATCTGTTCCTGAGATAAAGTAAAAGAGGATATAGAGTTCATTTGATCAGGGATCTTTTCTGAGTCCAACCATTTACCACAAGAAAAGCGGTAAAAATCATCGCAGGGTTGAACCGATTCATCCAAATATCTCAATATTCGCGAGGCTTTTCATTTTTTAAAGAATTTCAAAAGACTTATACCTAATTATAAGTTTTTCTATAAAACTTACCCTCATTTAGACATTTCTTTGTCACACAAACTATGAAAGGTAATCAACACATCATTCAATAATTGAAAATTAGAAGAGAAAAAATACCATTTAAATTATCTTGCTTATCTAAGGTTGAAATTAACACTATTATAGTTATACTTAAAGTAAAGAATAAAATAGAAGCAGTAGTCCATCCGCACAGAAGGCATTTCTCAAGTCTGGTCCTGAGTTTCCACCAGACACAGTTTGTTTCACTGGTTACTCGATCAGAACACATCGAGTCAAGATTATAATATGAAAAGAGTCTGAATAAATATCCTAATAGCAAGCTACTTTTATGTTTAATGTCGTGATATATAGTCTCCGATATTTAATCATTACTTTTGTTTCGTAAGAGATATTCAAATGTATTTAAATCTTTTATATACGTCTGTATTATAACGGTTTATAATATTAACTTTATATATATATTTGAGTGAAAATAGTTGTTATGGTAATAAAATTCAATTTTCGATTTATTATTATTTTGCAGTTTAGGGACAAATTTGTTTTTAATTATTTTGAAGTAAACTATATTACAATTTCTTCAAAATGAGTCCTAAAATGTTATTCAAAGCGTAAAAACATTAGTTTTTTGGTTTAATGAAACTTTTTTAATGTCAAAGTTTTGGAAAATTTTATGCATTCGAATACCATTTTAGCACAAAATGAACTGTTTATAAATAATTTCATCTTTTTAATTTATCTAGAAATTAAAATATTTTAACTTGCTCAGTTATTTCTTGAATCTAAAGTTGAAGAAAATATTTAAATGAAAATCGAAAATAAAGTTTTTTTTAATAAATAATTGCATTTAACAATACTAAGAATAACCTTGATAATTTTCATTGATTGGTAATTTTGTTTCTATTGATTAAATAATGGAACTTTCTAAACAAAAAGTAACTAGTTAAAAGAAAACTACTCATATCTAATTATGAGTTAATTTTATATAAGTTTAACACTAAAATAGTTATAAAAAGATAATTTTTCAGTAATTTAAGGGAAAAAACAAAATATATTGTTATATAAATTAATATTAAATAGTTTTATAATTATATAAACTGTATGTACTATAGATAACAAGACGGTAGGAATATTTTTTGAGGGGAACGGAAAGAGGAAATGCAGTTTGAATTTAAAAATAAAGTTTACTAAAATTCTCCGAAAAATGAGGCAAATGAGCGTTGAGTTTGGCTTAACGTAAGTTAATATCAAAACTAATGAATAGATTGTGAATCAAATTGAATTAAAACGAGAATTAAATCGTTTTATTTAATTGAATACTTTTATATAAGAAAAATCTTGAATAATGTTTTCAAACTTCAATTTTAATTACTTTATTTTAAAAACAAAATTACTTTTATTATTCATTTGTTTTGTATTTAATGTAACAAAAAGTGAGTATAAGTGCGGAATTCCTGGCAATTCTCTCAAGAGTTTAGTGAAGTCACCGCTCAGTAATGAAAAAGTGGCCAACAGTGGTATGAAAGTCAAATACAGGTCTATATTCAGAGTTTTATTCAATGCTTTAATAAAAATTCTCTTAATTTGAATTAAGCTGTGATTATAACGACGCGCCGTTTCTTATTGGATATAATGAGAGGGAATGTATAGACGGAGAGTGGTCTCAATCCATACCCAAATGCGGTAAATATTACCTAAAATTTAAAATAAATTTTTAATGACTAATGTCTGACAGCAACTCTATATACGGGTAAATATGTGCTCGAATCTACTGTAAACAACAATGCAATCAACATATCTTTGGATCACTCGACCAGAATTAGTGGACTCGTTGTCAAAATATCCTCTTATGAATTGATAGAAGTGATGAACATTAGGAACATTCCATCGCCGGAGTGTTTTAAAGCCAATACAACCATAAGAGAGAAAATACCGTTACATTCGAATAGAAGACGATATACCACTTTATTTCATTGTCCCACAAAAGAAAGCAATTATTGGACACATCCAGAGGTTAATTGGATTTTGATTACCTTCAGCGATAGGATTCGTAACTGTGAAGGAGACAATTGTCCGGCTTTACTCGATTTCATTGAATTATATGAAACTATTAACGATGAGTGCCTTCGACCCGATGTTCCCGCTTTCGGTAAACTAATTCCTCTGAAAAGGAACGGAGCAGTTGTCAGATACAACTTCCAGTGCGACGACTTCTTTCTGATGGAAAGGAAAGTATCCGAAGTATTTTGTACGCAATACGAAGATTGGAATATCAAAAGACTTCCAAAATGTGTGCCAAACATCACGTGTGATGTCGAAGATATAGAATATTTGAAAGTTAGATACAACTGGTTATGGAATGATATGGAAGCAGTGGTCGGCACTACCGCCACATTCGAATGCGAAGACAATTCCATGAGAATTAATGGTTCGGCAAAAAGAGAGTGCCGTTCAAATGGCGAGTGGTCTGAAGAGTTACCACAATGTTTAAGTGTGACAACTATTGACGATAAGATCACTACCATTGATTCCAACAGATATATGACAACTACTAATAATCCGTATGGTTATACTCAACCCCATAGTAATAACATCATATACCCGACACCTCCCAATCCTTTCATTCCACAGACAGATAGATATCCCAATCCTTATGTGACTCAAAATCCATATCTGACGCCATACCCACCCGTTACTTATAATCCAAACACACCTCCACCTTCAGGGGAACAGTCAAACAGTGGAGGATTGACCGCAAGTCATTTCGTTTATATAATTTTGGGAGTTTTGATGGGAATTCTCATCACTATTGGAGTCGTTTATTATTTCCAAAGAAGGAAATCATACGCCAGAAGTAGTAGAGCTTCGAACAGGACTGTCGTCAGAGATGAGGTTTATTACGATCACATGAATTCTATTAATAATTTCAATGAATCGCGAATTACATGTGCCGCCAACCAATCACTGGACAGCACCCCTTACGACTCTGCCGGTTATATTCAGATAGAGGGCGTCGAGACTTTTAGAATGGAATCGTTCAGAGACTACGAAAACTGCGAAAACCAGAATAAACGACAAATAAAGCCGTTACCAGAGATTCCTAAATGAGGCCTTCATTTACTTCTTATCTTTTATTGTATAAACGATTCTTTAAAATTTGTATTATTTTTTAAATTAAAAGAAAAAACTATTCGTTCTTCCGATCGATTGTAGGCTTTTCGAGAGCGGACGACCTCTTGAGCTGTTGCGCCACTTTATAGGGCGGATCTATTGGACTCTGAGTTGGATTGAGATAAGTGTAGTCGTCTAAATCAGTCAGGTTTAGAGGGTATGACCGGTCAGAATCAAATGATGATAAATCTCCGCAAGACATGAATGGAATGATATGTCGATTGACACCACTTTTTAGTTCATTGAAATATTGATCACATTTTTCGTTCAGAAATGTATTAAACAGAACCGGTTTATAACCTTCTGGAGGACAGTAATCACGACAAACAACGAACGCTTCTATACTTGAATTTCGAGAACTTCGAGGTTTAGTTATTATCACTTCTTTGAAAAATATCTTCAATTGAGTCCATAGAAGTGTAACGTCTTTTCCTCTAAAAATTTTTGCAACAAAAGTTCCGCCAATTTTAAGGATATGAGTCGTGATATTGACTGCACTTAAGAGTAGCTCCGATTGAATATAAGTGTCGATGTCGTGAAGACCTTTATTGGACACATCCAGAGGTTAATTGGATTTTGATTACCTTTGAATACCTGTCACATCGGGAGCGCCGTCACAGACGACCAGATCTGCTGTCGATCCGTCAAAATGAGAGATAATCTGATTCGCTGTTTCTAATGATGTGATGTCGCCTTGAATTTGAATTACGCCTCCAATGGGTGCCATCGCCTGCAAATCCACAGCAATTATCTTATTCTGGTTCTTGTCGTCTTCCGTCTTATGTAGGTATCGATGGAGGACTTGAGACCAACTGCCCGGAGCCGCACATAAGTCGACACATCTGTGGACGCCTTCAAATATATTAAACTTTTCATTGATTTGAATCAATTTATATGCGGAACGGGCTCTGAATCCTTCAGTTTTGGCCAAACGGTAGTAGACATCCCTTTTGTCTTTTCCTGTTTTTCCCATTTCATAATGAAGTGAATTTGAATTGAATTAAAAGTAATGAAAACACATGTGATTATTGATCGCAATCTCACTTAACGCCATCTGTTTTGAATACAAATCACTTATTTATTGTTGTTTTTCAATTAAATTGTATTCAATTATAAAAAGTAACTCTAATTTTATACAATAATTAATATAATATTTAATAACTTTTATATAAAATTTTAATTAAAATATTAATCTTATATGAAATCAATAAATATTTTTTTATTTAAAATACAATTAATTAATAAATTATTAAAACATTTGAGTTATGAGTTGTAATAAGAAAAAGTATAAAAATGATGGGCTGTGTGTGGATGAGTATTGTCAGGTATCGCTTCTCGGCCTTTTGGCTAAGATCAAAGTGTAGTATCTGTTCTTATCAGCTTAATATCTGATACGACCTCCATTGGGGGTCAAGATATTAAACTAATTTTTGTTGGGCGGCGAAGTGTAGGGGCTGTGCTCCAGCTTTGCCACGGGTCGGCCTGGAATTGCAGTACCTCCAGGAAAGGCCCACCAATTTATTAATTCTAAAAATAGGCGCACAAAACAAAATAAAGTAAAACTTGAAGTAAAAGTTATTAAAAAAGGTTTGTAAACAAAACTTAATTGAAGTTTAATTATAGAATCAGTGATTAAATCACTAATATTGAAAAGTAACTTATCATTTGAATGATCTTGCTAAAACAAATAGAAATAAGACAAAAGTTCATGCGATTAGTCACCACTTCCCCCGAATATCGGGTCTCAAATCTATAATAAATTAAAAATTTATGAATTATCTACCAATGAATTTAAGTGAACTTTTAACGAGTATTTTGGGGTAAACTAAATGAACAACAAGTTTAAAATAGTAAATAATGAGCCATTCATAGTAAATAATAACTGATCTAATTGAACAAGATTATTTTAAAATGTTTTAAAATAAAAACCACTGAATAAGTGTTTAGTATATAAGAGTTAAAAATATTTATTTACTTCAACCCTTTAATAATGATCATGATCATTTAAAATTACTAATATTCATTTGAGACAAAACTTTTAGTACATTTGTTTTAATATTTTGATTCTTCAAAATGTTTTCATTTTAAGTTCATTAGAATTAAAGTGTATTGAATTCAACGAATTCAACAAAAGTTTGTTTGAAAAAGTTTTACGTTAAACAGAAACCGATTGAGTGTCTGTGGAATGACTCAAATGTCAATTTCTCGTATGTTTTCAACACATGAGTTGCAGTGCCGGCAATGATGTCATATATGAGGAGGAGTTTCATCGCATTCCTTTAGTGTATGTCTGAAACACGTTTCAGAGTAATTGTACAAGTTGCTTCAAGTTGCTTTAAGTTGCTTTTGCAGGCAAAACATTCATTTGGTCACCAAATTTTGTGTGCAAATAACCATCTGTTGGTTATGCCTTTCGTTCACTTCTTTGTATTGAATGAAATGCAACAAAAGATGTTAAACCCCTCGTCTTTCAACTCTTCGAAGAATGTTTTAAATGAAATAAATTCGACATTAATTAACGCCATGAGATGTCGATGTCTTCAAACTCGAAGAATAAATAATGTGTTGAAAGGATGGCAACGAAGAAATCGGAAACGTATGCGTCGGTACCGCGAATACAAACGACTTCGAGATAGTGTGCCGTCCATTAGACACAAGAATGTCGACAAACTTACAATCATTACCGAAGCCGTCAATCATATCATTGAACTCGAAATGCAAATCAGACTAAAGAGAGGGCTCTTCATAAAAAAGATTGAGTTCGTCGACGAAAAAGAGAAGAAAAGACATCTGAAAACCTTCTGAAAACCAAATTCGGGTTTTTGTGTCCTTTTATATACTTTTATATATAAAGCAAATGGTTTTTTATCCAATTGTATGTCATTTTATTATTATTCAGATTCCTTTTGACTATTAGAGAATACAATCAAATCGTGTTTTGTTAACGAGTGTGTAATGAAGTTGTATTGAAGTTATATTGAAGTTGTAATGAAGTTGTAAATATAAATCTATGAAAACATCTATTAAACCAAAATTTTTGAGCTCATGATTTGTTATTTGATTATTCTTTTAAGGTTTTAATTTAAAACTTTTAAGTTAAATGTGATCTCAATTTCAATTTGTGGTCACTTTAAACCACATCTCTTTTGATAACTCTATTATAATCATAGCTAATATCATAGCTTTCATCAAAACCTCTTTTTTATTTAGAAATATTTAACTCATTTTAAACGATTAAAAAACTATATTTTAAAAAACAAAATATAATTAATGTTTTGTTTTACAGTTTTGCGAGATTTTGTTGATTATTATAATGGATTAGTTTTAATTCCCTTCTCTATTAGAGTGATCTAAGCATAGCGTTGATTATAGAGGTTTTGTTGATTGTAAAGGACTTGATTATAAGTGACTAATTTTTAACAATAATGTCTATTGAAATCTATTGGAATTAAAGAATTTGTTGATTATAGAGGAAAGTTGACTATATAGGGGGTTGATTATAGGCATTGGAGTGTAGTTCCACATCTCTTGTTATACAACCAAATTATGCGAAACTTTCTTTTTTACTTTGCGTTACTATATTTAGAAAAGTGTTTGGGCATTAACTTTGCAGGAATACATTACAATATAATGTTTATATGATATTTAACAGACCAGTGTGTTTGATGGCATGATGAGTACCATTTAATTTGAGATGCCTAATAGGGGGTGTTCCAGAATACCCCCTGAGACCTAAAAATCCAAAATACCCCCTTGTCTAACGCGTTCGAAGGACTAAAAAGGACCCCCAATCGAATTTCCCTAATTTTTAAAAATTATAAAATTTTAATAATAATTTACAAAATAATTAATTAAAAATTATTTATTTGAGTTATTTTAGTTATTTAAGGCTAAAAAATGTCTCATTTGTGAAGTAATTATTCAAATATAAGAAGTCTAACAAAAACAAAAATTTGAAAATTGAGTTATAATTTATAAGTTATAAAACTAAAAATAATGAACAAAAAAAGTTTTTTTTTTCTAAAAAACTTATCTATTATTCATAAAATTAACCAAAACATCGAAAAAACGGTTTTGTTAGTAATTTCCATTGATTTTTAAGCTTTTCAATATACCCCCTAATACCATCCTGAGGCTTCAAGACAAAATAGCCTACCCTGACAACCCCCTAAGCCAAAACCATTGGCCATCTGAGTTATAATACATGTAACCCTATATTGCATACACTAAACCTAATTACAATAAACATTTAAAGTATTTATTAATTAAGTTAATAATAATATTTTGAGAAAATAAACATTAAATAAAGTTTAAAATATTCATAATTAATAATATTTTATTAATTAGTTATAAATAAAATTTATTAAAATAATTAATTTATAACAAAAGAAACTAAGAGTCATAAGTGTAGTACATTTACTCATCATCTCAACAAACCCACTGTAACAGACTTTTCTTTTGCTAATGACATACGAAGTGAATAAGTATTCGGCCCATTCTGTGCTCATTCTGTGCATTTATGAATGTTTATATAGTATTATAATAAATATTCTGGTTTTAATTTTCAAACAGAATTTATTTTAATTCACGAATTTATGGAAATAATTGTTTTTATAAGAGAATAGATATCAATATTTTTAGAAAGAAATGCTTTTTAGTCCATATGTGTGTTCACATGTATTCGTGTATTTGAAAATCACTCCGAACCTAATTTATTAAATCAGCAAACAAAAAAATTATACAACAGGTGTTTTATAAGAGGGCGTACCGAATGGCACTATTGGCATGTCTGGCCCCTGGCACTCTGCACTGGCACTGGAACTGTGCAATCTATGAGAATTGTCTGTGAGAGTGAGCACAGCACAGCTGAAATAAAGAAATTTAGCACAGGTTAACACAGGTCTTCTATTAACACAGGATAGGACAGGACAGGACCACCGCTCAAAAAAGCAATTTTTGTATTCTTTCGAATTGCAAACAGAAATATATAGAAATACACATAAATATCCATATTTTGCTTTTTTCTCAGTTTTTCACTAATAAAATATTTTTCGGCACTAAAACGTCTATTTTTTTAAAATGAAAAATAGTTTAGCAAACATTGCATTCTTTGCCAATAGCTCTGCCGTTAAATGCAGTTACTCTTTACACAATTGGCACTACCACTACCATTACCACTAATCCTCTACCACTGGACAGGCTGTCTGTCAATAGAGATATGGCAATGCGGGCCAACACATTATTGCTTTAAAAGAGAGCAGAAAGAAAATGTTTTCATACAATAGATACCCGATTCAAACACAATAAACTTATTTCTCTCTTATTTAGAGAAAAATTTTTATTTGCATTCAATTCATTGAAAATGTTTTGAATAATTTGGATAAAAATTTTGTTGTTGTGATACAAAACTTTCATTTATTGTGAGAAAACATTTTTTTCATAATGTCGTTAATCATTAAATTTTTGCAAAAATTATTGTAAATCAATTGTATTCTTCATAATATTGTAGTGTAATTGTGAAGGAAAGTGAAACTTCAATTCAATTATTTCTATACTCTGTATATGAAAAGCCTGTTTTGCCTCAAACAGTATTGAATGGAATTCAGTTATTCTGTTCCCTCTTTTATTTCATTTTGAATGTAATTTATATTTTATTTGAATATAATTTCAATCGCTTTTAAAAAATCACTGAAAAAATATTTCAAATCATTTGTAATAAACGATATGAAGCGAAGGGCTGTTCTATACAACTATTTCTATAGAAATACTATATTAGGTATGGAATGATTCGGAGTTTTACTCTCTTAAAGTATTTCAAACTAAATGGTGTGTCAAATGGCCTAAAAATAGGAGAACAACCCACTCAAATGTATGCATGATCGAGGCACTAATGCCATAACTTATTGACAATAACCTATTGTAAAGTATCCCAAATCAAAATCTGATAACTAAAAACGGAAGATAATTATTCCTCGATTAGTATCTTTTAGTGGGATTTTAGAGAAATTTGATCGATAGTCCATTTCTATATTATAGGAGATCTTTAAATTAGATAAGAGTTCGGTTGAAAAGCAATACTTATTTTGATTTAATTTTTGGCCCAAAATTTTGTCCAATAATTCAAAGTCCAAATTCAGTTTAGATTCTTATGTTTGATATGAGTCTAAATTGAAATCTAATACTCTTTAAAATTTATGAAATTTAGATTTGATAGCATTTCAATTGTCAGACCATTTATTTTCACTCAACTGTTCTCGACAATAACTCAAACTTTTATTTATTCATTGCTTTCAGAAAATGGTTTAAAATTGAAGCGAAAATCTAATAATTATAGCAATAATTCATTTATTTTTAAGCTTTTGTGACAAATCTATTCGTCATAATTATAGGAATAAATTGCATCAAATGTTAGCGCAAATGAAGAGACAGTTCATTACATCAAATAAATTACTTAACATTACATAACTATTTCACTACTTTTATTTGGTTTAAAATTTGCTTTCAATCGATATCATGGAATCCATTAAAAGTGGATAATTGATGTTAAAAACTATCAATTAATTAATAGTCTGTCAGTCATTATATAATTTTGATAAAAATGATTGAAAACTTATTTAACAAAAAAGTTATGAAAGGCTTTTATGACGACATCTCTCGAATAAATTCTGAAATAAGAAACTCTCAAAAAATATGTTACTCATTAAAGGAATGGAAGCTCCGATGGGAAACCTCTTTATCTCTTTGTCTTATGTTATATGCAAACCCTCTCTTTTCTATTCCCTCCTAGTAATGTAACGCTTTCTATGAATAGTCTATTTTTAAAACTGCTTTTCATGTTTATTGACTAAAGTTTAGTGTTTTTATTTGAAAATTAGTTTGAGTTTTAGTTTAATTGTAATCAAAGTTAAAATAGTGATTGAATTGAATGGCGTTGAAAGAGAGGGCAAAATCTGCCAAATCATTGATTTGTTTTCTTCAGTCAATGATTGGACACAAGACTCGCATTGATTTAAGAAATGACACGCATTTGATTGGAGTCATAGAAAGTGTGGACTCGTATATGAATATTGAATTAAATAATTGTTTTCACAAATCATTTGACAATCAATTGATTCAATCATTTGACTATTTCTTCATAAAAGGTTCGCGAATACGTTTTGTTCACATCCCTGAAGACATCGATATTATTAAAAATATTGAAAACCAATTGAAGATAATTCAGTCCCGAAGAAGAGCTGTTCAGAGAAGTGTTAAACAAAGAACAGAACCCAATACTGAAGAACAAACCACTGAAGAGTCAACTGCTTTGACGTGACTTTTGTCTCAATTTTTAAAGTTATATTCATTTTATAAGAGATGACTAAAGACTCGTTTCTTCAATTCATTACATTTTTTGAAAATTGATTTTAAGAAATAATTTTATTTTTAAGTCTTTAAATAAATTATTTGTTTTGAATATAATTTGGTTTTTATTAAAAATTTGAATCAATCGGAGGGCGCATCGATACAGACCTTCTGTTCCCAGGAAAGGGCCGCTCCTCTGAAATGTCCCTCAAATTGAGGCTTAGTTGTAGTCACGCCTAATATAAATGGTTTGGCCCTACCTTTGCGTTTGAAATAAAAGGAGATAATTAGTTGCGATAACTTTCAATAATTGATGGGACAGTTACTCACTTATGACCGGAATATTGGTTTTATTATTTCTATCGATATTGAAAGCGGTTCCACAAAATCTGTCAAAACTTTTAAGATTTTGTTTCAATAAATCTGTTGTCATTACTTTGGAGTTCATTATAGTTATGTAATTCTGTTGACAGACTTTCCATACATTTAGTAATTTATTAAAATAATTAACAGTTAATTACAGTCTCCGCGTTGTGAGGCTAACACTCCAGACGGTCCCATATCAAAGTGTATAGCCGTCCACTTTATGGCACATCTCTGTCTCTCAATTCTGATACACACATTGTATTCGAGTCCAGCGATAAGGCATTCCTGTTCTGTAATATCTTTATGAATATATTTGGGACAATTGTAGTTCATAGTCGTCACAACTCCCGTCACTCCCGTATAATATTGTAGACAACCCGAAGGCGCTATTTTAGACAAATTAAGTTTATTTGATTTGTTTAATGAATTGTTAACTTTGTTCTAACCCTTAAGCAATAGCTCGCACTGAATGAATTGGATTTCAATAATCCAATACCTGTGCCTCTCTTTGCCGGTTGTCGTTACAATTAAAATGATTTCTCTGATTTCGTTTGACTCCAAAAATACTTAAAATGGAAATGACTTATGAAATGAATTTTTGAAAACAAGTTAATGGCCTACTGTGCTGTCCCGTCAAATTTCCACAGAGAACGGGAAGGTTATATGAGTGGGGAATTGTTAGGGCGTCGATCACACACTGCGAATGTCGAGGATTTGATATTAAAAATTTGACGAAATTGAGTCTAATCTGACACAAGTCGGAGGGAAGACTGACAGTGATTTGACATCTCATCTCTTGATTGAAACTCTGAGGAAACATTGGACTCAAGAAATGAGTCCTATTGTGTCGTACAGAACCCCCGCACGAGACCTGAACTGAAGTCAACCATTAGTTTTACCAATTTTACTGTTTTGTATACATTTGTTTTTCTTCCGTAAAATTGTTATTTTGTTTAAATATAAATATTTCTCCATTTCTTATATATTTCTATTATATATTATATAACATTTGATCCCTTAATTACATATGAAATCCAAATTTATTTGAATATATCGTCGAAAACAAAA
>JAQFZL010000131.1:0-22204 GCA_034695685.1 Galumna lanceata
AAATATAGTCAAACAAATCCATAATTAATGCAAATGACGTATAGAATATGTTAATAAATATTTTCAATTTTAGGTTTGTTTTGCATATTTGCATGAATTTCGTTAATATCTATATTCAAATCATATACAAATAGCTATCATTTGAAAAAAATTTAAATCAATTTATTAAATCTCAGCTAAAATCTAGTTTCCAGGGGTGTATTGGGAGGATAACCTAATAAAGAGGTTTCAAATTAAAACATAGAAATGTTAATTCATTTGAATAAATATCAGTGAAATTGTATTCCGTGCAAACGCCTATCGATTAATGATTATAAAGATTTGTTAAAAATTTATATAAAATGTATATAAAATGTATAAAATGGTTATATATTAGGAGAAAAGTATTTCAAAATTGAAAAAAATAGAAAGAATTCCGAAATAAAAGTTTATAAAATTATGACAAAATTTTTGTTTTAAAAAAATATTTTCAAATACTTTTATGTAATTTCTATGTTAAGGGAGTATGACTTCACATAAAAACAAGTTGTGTCGAGTGTTTTCTGCATATTAATTATCTTATTTGAATGATAAATAGTATATGTTTTGTCTAATTCAAGGACATTCAAGTCCTGGTAGGCTTTTATAGAGGCCTGGGCTCAACATATCAGTGGCTGTTAAACAGAGAAAAAAAAATTCTCCAATAATTTATACAAAGTATTTGATTCAAACACTGGTTTGCCTTTTAAGTCGAGGCAACATTTATTATATTATTCAATTCAATGATTATTTTATGTTTTCCTATCGTTTCTCAATATTTAATGACATCTCATTTGTTAAGAGAAACTGAGATTAAATTTTTTTTATTTGGAAACGATATTTGGCGTTAAATATCAGTTTTTTTATGTATTCTCTGTTTTTTTCAATAATTTATTCTCCAATCAGTTATAAATATATTTGATTTAAACATTGTATTCAAGGTTTTGCTTCTCTTATCAGTGGATCTAAAGAGGCATAAAATTATCGATACTTTTATGTATGCATTCAATGATAGTTTTTTTTAAATAAAAAATAAGTTTAAGAGTGAAAAATCAGTGAATATGTATATCAAATGTATATCAAATTAGTCTCTCGTTATTCCTAACTTATTGAAGGAATGGCCCGCAGATGAGATTAGGATAAAATCTTAAGGAAATTCCAGTTTTGAATTTCGATTTTAAATCAAACAGAACTCAAATACTGGTGTTCTTGAGTTATGTCTTTAAGTCAAAAGTTATTCTTTCATATAATTCACTTATAAATGTCTTATTTTCAATAATTAAATGAATTATTTTTTTAGCTTTTGGTTAAATATCTATTTAATTGTTATGTGAGTTAAAAGATAACTGTTTTTTTTCAATAATAACTTTTGATAAAAATAAACTTCAATGTTATTTAGAGCCTCTATTTATGAATATTCTGTTTTAGACATTGGATACTATAGTTCAGAGATAATAACTTTTGATAAAATTTCACAAAATTAGTTAAATTCTATGAAAATATTTTTTTGTTGTATATTATCTCAAAAAATTGTTTTTATGGGAAAAAGAAATATTGAAATGCAATCAAATTAAAGCTCAAAACCAAATCTTTTCTCTTGTTTTTCATGAATTATCAAACCGTAAAAGAAATCCCATTACATTCATATGAAAGTTAATGAAAAAAATCATTTTTGCATCTCTTTTAAGTCGCTCTCTCTCTCCCTCCCTATCCCTCTCTCTATCCCTATCTCTCCCTCCCTCTCTCTCTCTCTCTCTCCACTTGAGTTAATATTAAAAAGTTTTAAATCTTAAATAGAATTTTAAAGAAGTCCTTCAGATATTAAGAAAAAGAAATTTAATTGAAAAATGAAAACGAATTTAATTTAACGAATAGTCTATGAATTCAGAAATTTAGTGATTATTAAAATTGTTTTTTATTTGTTTCTCAATGCAATCAGATTTTCACAAATGATATGAGAGTCAACAGTGAGAGTGATATAATCAATGAGAAGACGGTTTACGACAATTATTGGTGACTGATAAGAGTTATCTATTAAATTAATGAAATATAATTTGATTCAAACGATATATTGAATGAAATAATGATCGCACGAAAAGTCAAACCATTGGTTATAAATATGTTGTGTTTTACACTTTGCATGACTCTAATGAAACATTTTTACCACTAATACAATGTATATTCAACTTTATTTACTTAATTGTGCCTCAATCTTATGAATTGCACAATGAGATAAGGAATGCCTTCCCTCTAATACAAGACCTGAGACGCTATCTCTCTCTTCAAATGAAGTGTATTTTTTCATCGAAATTAAAAATATATTTTAATTAATATAAGAGAAGTTAATTATTTAAAAAATTTAATATCTGTTTAAAATGAATTGAATTTAATTACAATTTTCTTCTTCTTTTCAATTAATTTTTATCTCTTGATTTCATTTGTGATACCAATTACTGGTCATTGAAATTAAATTTAATTTTGATTTACACTATATTTGATTAGAAGATCGATAGTTAAGGAGAGTTTAAATCAAATTAATGTTTGATTTGATTGATTCAATTTAATAGTTAAGAATATCTTCTTCTTCTTCCTCTACTTCTTAGTCGATAAATAATTTAAGAACCAATTCGTGTTCAAAACAAACCAAAATTTTAACGATAAGTTGAAGAATCAAATTTCAATTTATTTACCCATAAAATAAATAATGATTTTAATAATAATTTAATGAAATGCGTGACAATACATATGTGATGCCTCACTATTTTTGATTGAGATCCCAATCAAAAACTATATGCTTAAGTCTAACAATATAGAGATGAGCAAGCTAGAAAAATTGTCTCCACAATATTGAAACCTTTGAGGTTATACCTGAAATACCCCTCTTTTGCTAAACTCTGGCTGCGATGCCTTTCTCTTATGTCTACGATAATTAGAGCGATAGTTTCTATGCAAGTGATGGCCAAATCACGTATTATACATACTTATGTTTAAAACCACTGCACATATATTTTAATAAAGTATAGTATTTAATGAACATTTAAAATATATGTTCACTAATTTGGGTTTTGCTTAAGTAATGTGTTTCCACTCAATTCATATATTGTAATAAAATTACGAATCATTTGGTTTTTTAGGAAACATGGCTTTCGGCTATTAATCAATTCATTTTATGTTCACATTTCAGCTATAATTTAATAGAGTCTTACCTTAAATATTGAACGCTTTTATTTGGTTTTGATGTTACCCTAAAAAAAGTAAAAAAATGTTTTAAGTATTTATAAGAATATTTTAAATCTTTGTTTTGAGTGAAATGTGTGTTTGTTGTGCGGAAATACTTTTCATGCCTTCTCTCTGAATCATTTGTCTAAAAGCCATTACTGGAAGGTCTGATTAAATTAACTATAAATTGATTGAGTTTGTGATTATTCGGTGGCATTAGAGGTGAGTGATCTCCAGAACAGAATATTTTGCAAATTGCTATTAAACGTCAAATTAGAGTTTAATTATAAGTCAAAGAAATAGTGATTTTCTTTTTAACCTCAAAATAATTTTCAATTTATACTAAATATTAGCTCTAATTATTGAATATTTTGACACAAAATGCCAAATAAGTTGGAAAAAACCGTAACACTAACACCGGTTGAATGTATTTTGTCTTAAGATTTAAATGTATTATGCATTGCCTTAACCTCAATCTTCTCTTTCCTTCTGTTTGTGTTTGAGTTGTGCCAATACTTTGCCTCAAATAGTTATCCCTTTTATTCTGTTGTATATTTTTTGGCCAAATCTCTGGAGAAGTTTTACTCCTAATTAGATTCGACACATAATTAGTTGAGTACTTTTGTTGAACACAAATTATTGGGTAATATATGTGAAACCATCTGAAAAGTTTGACACTTCTTTACCAATGGTTGACATCTGATTCACATTCAAAAGTATTCATCCATTAATTCATTAATTCGATTAGTTTTTCACAGTTTTTCCCATTAAATCTGATTATTGGTTTTCATTGAATATTCCCATAATTTTTATGCACTTTTGGTAGTTTTGGCACTAAAACAGATCATTAATTCTTTGGACTATTCATTAAAAGTGTTGCCAACTATCGAATGAGTTGTGATTTTGTTGAATCTGTTCGCTATTGTATTCATTATTAGTGAAATCAAAGCTAATGATATATCGATTGTTTTGATTTATACCAATGAAAGGTATGTCTGAATAGGGAAGGAATGAGCAGATGGCCAGCGATACAACCATTGAACCGATCACTTACTGAAAGGACCACAAACTTAGAGATATCCATTTCCTCACTTTCAGTATACGATAGTATATGAGATCAACTCTTTTTACATTCACTCTTTTCCTGTTATGCCCTCATTTGAAATTTAGATTAACTTGTAATTTGAATATATGTAAAATTAGCAAGTAACTTTTCCTGTTATACTCTCATTACTTTCAAAAACTCAAAGTTTGTTTTATTGCTGTGAAATCAATAGCAAAGCAAACCTTAAATATACGGTTAATGAGAAAGTTATGGACAGAGAAAGTGACAAATTCTTGAAGTTTATTCTCAAACATTATATAACCAAAAGAATATCTGAAAAAATGTTTTATTAATGTTTTGTGTAAAGTATTTATTAGTCAAAGAAAACTAGATATTAATGGAAAAATTAAATATTTAATTTGACAGTTCGTTGGACTCTCTCTCTCTCTCCCTCTCTCCCCCATCTCTCCCTCCCTCTCTCTCTCTCTCTCTCTCTCTGAACTTTGTATGTTATTAAATGAAAAAAGTGATTATTTGTTGGAATATTTATATGTAATAAAGATGTTGTGATATTGAACCCAAAGTGAGTGATGGCAACACTAATACAATAGGTTTGGATTTAATTTCAATAAGTTTTGTTGAAAACCTAATTTGTTATAAAATAATTGGTTCGTCGTTTATGAGATTTAGTCAAATCAATGATAAGGTGTATATCAATACTCGAATATCTAAACATAGATTGAAATTAATTGCATTTTTTCGTAGACACAAAAATAGCCAAAAAATTTGTAAAATAATACAAAGTTTCTGCCCATAAGTTGGAGTTATATTTACATATGAATAGTGATATTTAGAAGAAAATATAAATAACTTATATAGCAATCCATTAATCATTTATAACACGAATAATAATCAAAAGGAGAAAAAGGAATTTTTCGGTTTATTTGAATCAAGAGTCGGTTAGAAGAAATTTATGCAAAATTCATGAGAAAAGAAATACTCATTTTGTTTCAATTCAAATATTGCATAAATATTTATCTTCAATATTTCATAGACTCTATGGCAGTTGTATTTCATAAGTAAATTAATGTTAAAATAAAAGTTGTTTTTTTCAAATTAAAAATAAGAGAATTTTAATTCTAATGTAAATTATTTTGTAATGAATTTACTTATTCTCTGTTTATCTGAATTTGAATTCAGTTTTTTTCCTATTCTTTGAAAATTCTTAATATTTTTGATTATTATTTGTGATTATCATAACAGTTATGAATTGATAAATATTTTAAAAAAGTCAGCAGATTTTACATTAAAATATTGATAAATGAATGAATGATTCATTATATGATTAATTCAAAAGTTGTGACAAAAAATAATAATAAAATATTGAAAATTTCAAAATCTTTTTGATGTGAAATATTTCAAGTATTGTATTATTGACGGAATGAAATGTTTTCAAAATAAAATTTTCAGATTTTCTTATTACTATTCCTAAGATATCCATATTTTTTGGATTCAAATCGACATTAATTCTTGAAATAGACATTAAGTGACTTAAGTCTGAAATATTAATATATTTTTTAGGGAATAAAAGTCGAGCAAAAGATGAATCGTGTGTTTGAGGGAAACAAATGAATTGAATTTATGGTTTGCTATTTATTAGTTTTAGCTGTAAATTATGTGTTTTAAGTCACTGTTTGTGTCATGTCATTACACGAATGACCACTTCTTATGGCTTCAATATCCCGGACTCCATTCCGTGTGCGGGAAATGGAGTTTTAGCTCTACTATTGGACAAAACCATCAGTCAATGTTAGCATACGTTAGCATAATATGAATTGAAAGCTATTTATTTCTTTAGTTTTTCACTCTTAAGTTCACATCTCTTGCCGTTAAGAAAGACATCGAGTTTTTCAATCATTTTTCATTTGTAGACAAACATTCACTTCAGACCTGTTTTTCGATTTGTAGAGACGTTGTATTGTAAGTCCATTTTCATAATGAATTTTTCAGTAAAAACCAGTAGACAATAGATTACTAACTGAGAAAAGCTATTATTAAAACAGTTGTGTAATTGAATTGAGTTTAATATAAAAAACAATTGAATGCGAAAAACATGATTTCAAGTGATCTAAAAGTTATAATTTTAAATTGTTTTTTGTTTATTTCAAACATTAAACTCAATATATTCTGAAATCAAAATTTGATCCGTAAATCCGGTCTCTTATTATGGTCTTTATTCTTAACCTTACTTTCACTTTGTTTTGCACAGAATTGATTGAAAGGTTTAATAGAAATTAAATTATTATTTAAGAATATTTTTATACCATTTCTCACGTTATGAGCGTTTGATTCAGAAATGACTTTATTTAATATAATTCACTCGAAAATTGAGTTTTTATTTCTTCAAAAGAAAATCATTTATTTTTTTGCAAATGTTTATAAAATGTGTATAAAATGGTGTTTAATGAATGACAAACACTAAGTTATTGATAAAAACGGTTCCCTTTATTAAGAGTTCATTCCAATGATTCTTATAATCAAATGAATAAAAAATGATTTTTAGACGACTTATGGATACAATTTTTAATGGAGTTCTTCTTAGAACTGTTTTGGTTACTTAACTGCTCTCAAACTGAAGAAAATAAATAATAAATAGAGTTTCGGATGCCTTTGAAGCGCATTTCTTAGCATTTCTTTTGCTAACTTATTGAACACTTCACCGACGACTGTCCGATACTTTGCTCTGCTCTCCATGTGATGAGCCATTGCTTATGGCGTGCATCACATCTGCATAGCATTAAAGTGTATGCCTGTCTCACACCGATTACTGAATTAACTTTAACATAGAGTCTATTCAAATGATTGATGAATCGCTAAAGAATAGGAGCTTTAAATTGCATTCGAAGTAATTGCAAAAAATGGCAAAAATATTCCTCTTATTGCAAATGACCTCTCCTTTCCTCTCTCTCCCCTCTATCTCTCCTCTATCTCTATCCTCTCTTTTCTCGCATTAGAATACTTGCAATGAATGAAAAATGATTTAATTTTATAACATTTTAGTCCAACACTGAAAAAACGCCTAAAAATGGCACTAATATTGTTATTTATTTGATTTGATGAGCCGTTCAATCATTCACAACAAATTGTGTCTATACTATGTCGGCGCTGACGACAATTGCATAATAAGTTAAAAATAGCTTGTTGCTTTCATTCCAATTGATGGCAAGGCTTAACTCATTATCAACATATGAGTGAAAAAACGGGCAAATGTTCTCTTATTAGTGACATTTTTGTTGATTGAATTAGAAAAAGAAATCACCTTGAATATTCATTAGGAGAAAGTGAATTTGGTTTTCAAACGAGTATTTTATCTGCAAATACTTTCCATATTTATTAGCATAAGTTATATTCGATGAATATTTAAAGCCTGAAAAGCAATTTATAAATGTCTGTCAATGATATTCAAACACTTATTTATTATTCATTGAAAACCTTAAGAATAAAACAAAATTTTTTATACTCTCTTTAATTGTATTTAAACTGTCCTTCAAATGAAATTTGTATAAAATTCAAGGATTTATTTAAAAAACATTCGAAAAATAAGAAAAATTATGCTTAAGTTCAGCGGCATTTCGACAGGCCTTCAATGTCACCTACCAGTCCTGCCAGAGCTCTTCTCCGTAGTATTGTTTATGATTAGTAATTTGACATTTCACATTTTTACCATGATGTTTACCATGATGCTTAATCACTGATAACAATCGATTTGAATATAAGAATTGCCTTTTTAATAGAATTAGTTATAGTCTTTATAGTTAAAAGACGTAAATAAATAATGGATTTACCTCTCATTTCAATTTTGTCAGAACAATATTCACAATTTTTCTTTTAATTTAACCCTGGCAACCTTTCAATAGATGCGAGAATATTTTGACGGCTTTTTGATGGCATTGTTTTTCAATATGAGTCTTAGACTACAAAAAATACACAAAAATTTAAGGGATGTCTCAACGAATTATTCGCTCAAACAATGAATTAAAATTACCTTTAGTTTAGTGACCATTAAAAGAGAGGTCACTTTTGAAGAAAAGTTCATTTTTAACATTTTCGTGACACAAACCCTATTATCTATGGGACAGTTCCTTACTATCCGAGTGAAGGCGACTTTAATACTCCGAAAGTTAATTAACTTTTGTCTAAAATTTGGTCGTTTGACAGAAGTAATAACCGATACTATCTTTCAAAACAAAAATTTGATTTTATAATAACTTTGAAAAAAAAGTTTTCTCTTGAATTTTATATTAGATTTATTTGAATGAATTCAAAAAACTAATCTTAAACTCAAACAACTGATTATTATTTCAATAAAAATTTTGATTGAATATTGTCTACAAAATGTATATAATTTTATATTCCAAGGCTTTAGCTCTTCATTAAACAACGCTTTGCTTTCATCAATAAAACTAAAGAATTCTTTGAAATTACTTTTTATTTAGATTTAAATTTAGATAAAATTATATCTAATTTTATCCGAAATTGAATTTTCAATCCTTTTGTGAATACAATTTGCAATTAAATGAGAAACAAATGAATACCAAAATAGCTTTTATTACACTTTTTGTGTAAAAAAACCTTAAAATTCCCATAATTTCAATGAAAATTCAATTTCTCGAACCATATTATTAGACATTATTATCACTCAAACCTTAATGTATTCAATATTTACTTCAATTCAATATATAATTAATATTTGTTTAAAATAAAAATTTTCAGTAAAATTCAGTAAATTTTAAGGATATCATTGAAAAAAAGTATTCACTATTAAATCGTTTAGATTTTTATGGTTTTATGGAAGAAATTTCAGACAAAACATTGCCTTCTATTGAGGAGTTGATGATAGCTCTGAATAAATGATTAAAGTCTTTAAAAGAATCTGAATTACTGTCGTTTAGATAATAAGTTTGCCTTAAATAACACTCATTAAAGGCTGATATAAGTATTTTTTGAAACGAGGAGAAAAAACTTTCACTAATAAATTTGATATTCAATCAAAACGGATGAGAAAAATATTATTATCACAACTATTAACATATTTTATTGATATAAGAAAATGTTTGAAGTTTTCTTATTATGCAAACCATTAAACAACCATTTCTTATATAAGTTTTAAATCATTTTTAATAACTTTTAGATCAGTTTTTTTTAAATGACTATAATTTTTGTGACGATTAATATTAGAATTTATTAATATTTTGAGGCATTTGTTGTCGATTTTGTTATTATTCGGGTCGACGTCATGAGACTCACGACTAAACGATCGGCGAATAAATGAGTTTTAATTAAAAATTAAATTTCAAACGAATAGAAGAAGAAAAATATCCTAAACTTTTCAAACATTTAACTAAATATATGGCATATAATTAAATGTGTGACTAAATCACTGACAGAATTATATTTATTTTAATAGATTCGGGGGCTCTTCAAGGACTCAATCGTGTGTCAACTGATACCAAATATGAGGCAAATTTCAGACAATTTTTTCCACTTTTATTCATTATATGTTGAATATGATAATCAGCTAACGAATGCCAAAGCAGTTTTTGCTTGATAATCAATAGACATTATGAAAGAAGCAAGGAAAATCACTTCACTTAGCATATTTATCTAGCAAATATTTGCCAAATCTGTTAATATTATAACAATTCACATAACAATATATGAAAGGGGGAATGCCTTTGAATAGATATAATTGACCTTTCACTTAATTAAAAAAGGAGAATATGAGTATCCTTGATAGATCCCCCGATATGGTGATAGCCTGGCGCCACTCCCGCACTGAAAATGTATTGAATATATAGAGAATTAATAATTTTTTATTCATTTGGCGTTAAATGTTTATTCATAAATCAAGATCTGAATTCAAACGCAGTTTTAATATACATTTTTCAGACTTAACTTTCTGTGCATATCATTGCACAGGGCTTTAGGAAAGCCTTGATATGAGAGGCGAAACTTTGTGTAGTGCCAGAGCACAGAATTGCGGTCGAGATTTGACGCTCTCCTCTACATTTGCATGACTTTCATGACCACACATTAACAAGTTTTTGATACTCACTTCTCTTTTTAATGTTTTTGCAAATTTTATTTTTTGCTGTTTTTCTTCTTTGAATTTTTATTTTTTGTTGTGTTGGGAACTACTACTCAACGCTAATATGTTTGCGCCTATCATTCACTTTATGTAAGTTTTACTGTTTATTATGTAATGCAATCTTTTGCACAAATTTTCTTCTTTTTTCAAACTGTTTGTTGTTTTTGTTTTTTAAACTTTTCTTATTTTTATTCAAATAAAGAGTTTAATGCTTTTAATGGTTTTACTGAATTATATTCAATTAGTTGTTATCGGAAAAAGAATAACAAAACTTATAAATTTTATAACAAAATTCCTTAATTAATATTTCTATTAAAATTAGGACCGTTTGGTGTCAGTCCGTCTCCAATGAAATATTGTTTTGATTATAAGCGAAAGTTATATTAAATGTAAACATAATAAGGGAAGAACTTTAGAAAGTACCATGATACTAAGTGAATCTAGTATAAGTGGTGTTATTATAAACGGTCCAAATAGTAAATGGTTTCGTGTCATTTGTTTTGGTGATGTCTCGGTTGGTACTTCTTTTCTTCTTATTGGGAGCGACCGATCAATAATGGGTTGAATGTCTTTTCTCTGAACACTTCTTAGATGTCTATCACATTATAATTGAGATATTGAGTGGTTTTTAATGATTTTATACATTTAATGCTTCTTTTGATTAAAAAAATTTAGAACTAATCAAATGAGAGTCACTTTTTTGACAATAAATATACATATTATGAGGAAATTCAAATACTTATTGAGGTTTTGCATAATCACAACATAAGTTATAGAATTAGTTCAGTGAAAGCTTTGTTGAGTCGGACCTACCCTTCGGTAAGTTTATTTGCTTACAGTTGTTTTGTTGCCTTAATATCTTAATAAGTATTTGATTTTTTTCGATAATATTTGCTAATTGTGTTAATAAATAGTTTTTAATTAATAATTGGAATTAAACTCAAAATTATGTGATTTTATTGTAATTCTCTTTAATGTGGAATAAGTATTAAAGAGATTGAAGTCAGAGACAGATATATTAAGAATAAGTTTTTTTTTGAACAAATAAATGATTTTTTTGTGTTTAAATACTTTCTGCAAATATCGAGTGTCTGACAATTGGTGGATATTTTAGCTGATATTCAGTGTCTGAGTCCCGACTCATTTGATAGACATCATTATGGCTTTAGTTGTGTTGTATTGGCGTCCGAACGCACACATAGTCAATGGTGTGCCTAGGGCAACTTTCTTACTTTATATTAATGGTCCATTTGCATATCAGAATCCCTATGCACTCAACAACACCCCAACTAAAACAGTGTTAGACATTTAAATACCTAAACTGTTATTTTATGTTTGCTATGGATTTCTCTCTCGCCTAAGAGTTTTCGCACAACTCCTCGAAATGAGTCCTAAAGTTTATGGTTTGGAGAGATTGTTGTCTTTTATTCAAATTTATTCAAATGAAGTTCACTGAAGATTTACATCCATTTTAAAAATATTTAATACATTCGAGTCTTCGGACATATTTTTTTTTCTCTGAAATATTTTGTTATCGATTTGTTCTCAACTCTTATTACCATTTATTTAATTCCGAACTTAAGGTTAATATATCCGCGATTTCGAGACTTCAGTTGAGAACGAGTTTTTCATTGAGTCATTTGAATCACTTTTGAATTATTGAAATTATTGGAGAATTCAGTGCAAATAATTCGGATTATTTATTGTATTAAATTTGATTTTACCCCTGAATTAGTTGGAAAATTAATGGAGTGACTCCCCCAGACTCGCCCTGACTTCCCCACACTTCCCCTGGTCCTTTTGTGCTCACTTTTTGTGGAGGTTTCCCAAAATGATTAATATAAACATTCAATGAATACAATCGAAAAATTAATTTTATTTACGGATATATTGTTTTTCTCGCAGATAAGCCATTGTTCTCACATCTGATCCAAAGCGAGCGCACAGAATATTTTGAAGGTAAGCCTTTCCACCACTTATTATTCATTATTAAAAATTTTAATTGAATTGTAGTTCAAATTATTTATCTGTTTTTCGCTAAAAGAGTTTTGTTTGCATCGATTTCTTGTGAGAAAAAAATATTCTCTTTATTTTGCAAATGAGTTGAGAGTTATTATGATTTACCGATAAATTAAAGTTTTAAATGAGTGGCAATAAATTTAATTGAAAATCATATGCAAAGTAAATACATTTTCCATTATTTTGAAAACCTTAACTTTTTTCACAATAACTCATTAATAGGTTTAATATATTGCACTCAAAGAAAAAAAAAACATTTTCTTTAAATTAAGTACAAAAAAATAATGTTTACTTAAAACTGACGTAAATTTGATGCAAATATTATTTTAATGAATCCATATATAAAAAGTACGGCATTTATACCGAATACATGAAAATTCAATTATTTTTTTTATGATTTGCAATAAATTTTCGGATTTAATGAGAATTTATATAAATAATAGAATTTTAAGCAAAATTTATTAATATTTGTTTAGGAGTATATTCTTTCTAGATATTTAACCTCGGATATATTTATATAAATTAATTTTTTTCAAAGAGCTTTTACTATTGAACCGAACATTTGATAAGCTTTTGGCTAAGTTTAGCCATGATTAGGGTCTGTGTAGAATAGTGTGTGTGTTGGCTCTCTTTCCAAGATTATAATTAAATGTTTTTCTAATGAAAACTCGTTTTGAGAGAAAATTCAATAAATTGTAGCTTCGATTCATTTGGAAATTCATTTCTTCTAATAAGATATTTTAAAAGCTAATTATACAAATAAGTAATTAAAATATGTGGTGGGGCATTACATGGGGCATTCAATTTCTTCTAAGATTAGCTACACTCAAGGTTTTGGTGTTGTGTCGCTTTGCTTTTACTGTGAAATCGTGGAAAAGACGCTTTTCTTGTATTTATTAAAAAAGATAATATCCATAGAAATGTATTTTGCATTTCATTCGTCAAAATGGAGTCATTTATTTCAAGAGATAATAGATTTTTGAAAGATTTAACGCAAAAGCTGTTAAGTGGAAGAAAAGTTTCAAAGAATGAATTATTGAGGATTTAAAAGCAATTCAATGAAAAATGGTGTTTAAAATAATTATTATTCAATAGAGTCTATGCATTGCACTCACATATAGAGTACTCCCATATTGTGTATGACTTAAATAGTGTATGAATAATAATAATAATTTATTTTTGTTGCGCTTAAGAATCATTATTATTCGCCTTAAAGTCAGATGAGTTTAAAAGAGAGATTTGGGAAGATTTGGGACCCAAATGTTTACCTCTAGAATGAGACTGAACTGAATATTGGAGTCCTGAGGAATACAAATCATCACACCATAGGGTGTGAGCCATTTAAAAATGTTTAGTAAAAAGTCTTGTGTTGGCTGTCATTTAATATTAAGTATTATTTCTGATTGTATTTCAACAAAAACCAAAACAAAATTGATTTCAATTTCTTTAATACATTTTTTTTCACTAATGTTTTTAAGTTTTCAAAACAATTTCCAATTATTGTTTGCCTTTGTTTTGCTTTGCGCTCACCTTTTAGTTAATTTCTGATTTGTTTAATGAATTGTTAGATAAAAGTTTGGACAGAAATACAATTAGTTTTTAAGGGGAAAAAGTTTGTTAGATAACAACTAATTTATATTCTTATTCTTTTAATATTATTCAATAGTTGTTTAAATAATTTTTTTGTGTCGATCGCTCCCATTTTCAGACTATCCTCTCGTCTGACCAGACTCTAAGATTGAGGACTTTTGAATAACAGTTAAATAATTTGGCAAAAATGCAAACCAATCATTGAATAGTGTTTTTATAATATCAAAAGTGATTCGCAAATATAGTATTCTCTTGAAGTGGAAAACATTGTTTTATATTAAAAATAGAAGACTTTCCTCTGAAAGTCTGTGTTTGACTGCTATTGTTATTAAATTTGTTGGTAATTTGCAAGACTTCCATAGACTAGTGATTTGCACCGGCAGTGCAGAGGCAGAGGAAATGCACAGCCATTTACACCCTCCGAGAAGAATAACTCACATTTTCTGAGGGCTTTCTCTCTGCAAAATATATTGAAAATTACTGTTCAGTCAAACAGTGTTTCAGTCACTACATATGAAGTGGAAAATATAAGTTTAGTCTAAAAAAGTGGTCATTTTCTTGTCTGACTTTCTAACCATTTTTATGATGTATGGCGTATATTGGATGTATAATACACTCCAATAGAAATAGAGTTTCTCTCAAATCAATGCAAAGATTTTTATTATTATTTAGTGAACGCAAGAAAGCGTTCAAAAAGAGAGCATTTGTTTTCCAGACTTTTATTTTTCTCATTTCTATTTCCCGAACTTCTCTTTTATAGTCTGAAAAGCAATTGTAATGTTATTATTGTTGTTTTTATTAGTCTTTTGTTATTAATAATAATGAGTTGATTTGAAAATCCGAAACGTCGTTCTTTTCATTAAGTATTTGCATGTTTTTGCCTTTTTTTCAGTCACTTCAAACCTCTGAGACTATTGTCTGAAACACTTTTCTTCATCTTTTTTTCCATAAATAAATCCCTATTTTGTTTTCCCAGTTTTTTGTATTGTATTTGATTTTTACGACTTTAGTATTTGTCGATTCATTCTGAGTATGAAATCATCTTTTCTTTTGTTTCGACTTTAACTCAACTATTGTTGAGATAAAGAGAAAAAAAGGATTAAAGTGCCGCTCATTCCTATGCGAACAAATGGCTTAAATTCATATGACTTATGACTTATAAATTTCATCACTTTTTTGTTTTCAACTGAATTCCAGTAAATTTTGTTTAAAAGAAAAGAAATTCTTTTTACACTTAAAACATTTTTTGATTTCTTTCTCGAACTCCTATTTTAAAGACTATTGTGTTTTTTTTTGTAATGATTTCGGTGTAAGACTTCGTTTGAATAATAAATGATAGTCGGAGTCAATGAAAATGTTGTTTCGGTCCTTTTGTAATGTCTGTAAAACTAAACACAGATTTCGTGCTTACAATCATTATTCACATAAAACTCGAATTGATTTCAAACCCAGAATTTTAGAAACGTTTTTATTAGACTATTCTTATTGCAAATGAAGTCCAAAAGTGATTCATGACTCGAGCAAAATAGTCGGCACTCATTTCCAGTTAACGCAGATATCAATTCCTTTTTGTTGGAACACTTCTTCTTCTTTGACCACCAAAATAGTCATTAAAACACTGATAATATAACAAACTATTTATCATTTGTTAAAAAATAAAATCTTGCTTGATACTCATTGGTCATTTTGAATTTAATTAATTATTTATGGTGATCTTATTTAAAAACTATCATGATAAACTTTAAAATCTGAACTTAAATCAATTAAAAAAAATTGAATCTTATATTCAAATATAATCTAATGACTGATAAAGAAGTTATCATTTGTTTTGATCTTTAAATCTAAGATTATTTTAAATAAAAATTATAATAATTTTAACGACTGATTAAGTTTATTGTCATTTATATCACAAATTACTAAAAGAATTTAAGGCTATTATTAGTTATTTTGAAGAGAAAAAAAAAACATTTATTTATTTAGTATTTTGAGTTCAAAATTAGTAGTTATTTGAAAACCAGATTTCAATTTACACATTAAATAAAAACATATTAAGGTAAAAGTTCATCGATTTAATGAACAAGAATAGAAAAGTAGGCATTCGATTAGTTGAGCAAAAAATCAATTATAGTAATATTGCCCTGAGTATAATTTTTAAGTTGAAATAATCTTTATCAATTTTGAATCTAGATTAAATGAGATAAATAAATTCCCCGTTTAAGGAATTTGCATAAATTTTATTTTTCATTTAATTATTTTTGGATTACATATAAAACCCTAAATGAATAGAATTGTGATTTTATTTTTTCGTGGTCTCAAATTAGAGCACAAAATCTGGTCTCTGAGAGCCTTAATTACTAATTAAAACAATGCTCTCAGCGATGAATAATCAGTTGTTTAATTAGTGAATTAATTACTTCAATCAATATCTGATTCAATATAATGAACACAATTTTCTCTCATTTCAATCATTCGGTCCACTCTTTTGATAGAAATTTTTGATTCATTTTTTACGGCTTTTAGTCATTTGTTTATTAAGAAAATTCTAATTAATATTTTAATTTTAATAATACATTCATGAGTTTGGTTTCAAATAAACCCTTTACTTACTTAACTCTATACTAATCCGTTTAATCATTCAAATGTCAATAATTTCTTCTGACATTATATTGAAGGCTATTTTAGGCTTAAAGCTTACATTCCGTCTTAAAACTACATTTAATTAGAAAAAATCAATTAAATTTGATTTTTTTGAATGATTAACAAGCAACTTATTTTATGCAATAATTTTTTTCCGCCTCTATTCAAACCAAATGAAATTTAGGGGAAATTCAGAGCAAAAACCAATCACTTGTAATGGAATATCGATTTTAGTTTTCAAATAATTATTAATGAAATTTTCAAATCATTTGAAAAAACTGATGAATTTTTAGTTAAAGTAATACGAAATCAATTAATTTTGAATTATTTCTTTAATTTAACTTTTATGGTATTAATGTTTAAATCTTTTCACTTTAAAATGATAATCAACTTCATAATCAACATCGTGGACAAACAACCTTTTAAGAAACAGATATTTTCAGTTTAAATACGGCGCTAAAATTCTGTTAAACTTATGAGACTTTTCTGTTAATTTTTACAGTTTTTTAGTCCTATTTCTCTATATTTTTTGAAATATAAGAACTAATTTATGAGAAAAAAGCAAAGAAATTAACAAATAATTTATTGAGGGCTCATATTTTGCTTTCACTTTGAAGGTAAGACAAATTAAAAGGGGTCCTATTACTCAAGAAATCGGGTATTTTATGGCCCTTTGGGCTAAAATTGTTAAACAATTTATTAAACTTTGGACTACTCTTTAATTGAAGCCAATGGCGAGGTTTTCCTTTCAAAAAGAAATGTTACCTTTATTGCCTTTTTGCCTTTGACTTATATCTTATACCTTATACCTTATGCCTTATGCCTTGATGCTATTAAATTCATTTGACTTTTTCTTAATAAATTAAAATTTTTTAGTTAAGATCTATTATTATTTAATTTTTATGGTAATATGTTTTTGCCGAAAATGAGTGAATATTTAAAGAGATGTGCAATAAATGGGAACAAAAAAATATTTCAATAATTCTCTCATTTATTTAATTTCTTTAATAACTTATGTTTGAGTTTAAGTATATTTAAAACATTTATTTAAAGAGAAGAAAAGAAGTTATTATTTATGATTTTCATAGAGTGGGCGGCAGTTGAGGCACAAAAAATATTGTATTTAATATTTTAATATATAATTCAATATTTTATTTTATTTCTACAGAATTTTTATATTGAATTAATGCCTACTTTTTATACTATCGTATGACTGAAAAGATATATATTTTGTTAGAGATTTGTGTAAAATATTCTCATTTCTTATTCGTAGCCATAATTCCAGAGTTTAATGAACTGAAAGACAACCAAAAAATGATTTTTCCTTTTGTTTGACTAAACATTTTAATTGAGTTAATGTTTAAATTTGATATATTTTATGAATTCGAGATCACATTCATTCACAAATCATTATTATTAAAAGGTTTGCATCAAATGTCATGAATTTTAAAGAGTTGATTGCATTGGCATTCATGTGTTCACCTATTGTTATACTGTAAGTGTTAATTTAGTTAATGTTGCCTTGCTAATATTGCTAATATTTCAAGTTTCTGACTAATTTCTCAATCCTTGTAATCATTAGAATTGATTCGAGACTCTATTATTAGCCCTTATAAGTGTTTTGTGGACTAATAGTCGGCGAACATAAGTGTTAATTTGTAAATTAGCAGCAGATGTGCTGCACTTGTATTGAGATGTTGTCACACCTCTCTATACCTCTATAGTCATCTCTCACTCATTCTTTAGTTCGTGCCATCAGATGATGAAGTTATGATTAGATGGGATACTATGCCTTCACTTCTAATATCTTTTATTTCATATAACCAGTGGTTAACCGAAACGACAGGATTTGAAGCCTAAGCGAAAAAATTACCTCAAATTATAGACTTTAATCACTATTTTTATTTTCACGAAAAATCTCTAAATTTTCGGATAGATTTCAAATACTTTTATAAAATTTTAGACATTTATATATTAATAATATTTTGGGTTTTATTAGTAATTTATTTGAGAAATTCTTGTCTCTCAAACCATTGGCTGACAGTTTCAACACTAATACTATCGACAGCTCATCCATCCATTAGAGTAAACGTTTTTTGCTGATCATCTGAAAACACTTTTTGCTTTTTTTCGTTACTTCACTTCATATTTTTGTTGTTCACTGTATTGTTGCTATTGTCTGATGAGTGGCGGTGCCAGAGATGCCGGTTGTTGGCACCGACCAGTAAACTAATATAGAAGTCAAGGCCGACTAATTGGTTGCCAATTTTGATGCTCTTTTTAAACTCATCAACAATTGAAGTGATTTATTGATTATTCCAATCAGTCAGTTATTTATATATTTTATGAAAAATGCTTTAAATTGGATTTAAATATACTTTTATACGACTTTATATATTTATTAATTTTCATCCCTTAATATTCCCGTCGATCATAACGTCGATTCATTATATTCTGTGTTGAACTTTAGAGTACATCCCATAACTCAACCCTTACTTTCCTATAGAAAAGATTAATTTCAATTCGAAGTTTTATCGTCTGTTTTGTGAGAAACCCGATATTCTGAGCTCCAAAAGGCTCTAAAAAAGTTTGTTGAGATAAATAAGGTTTCATTGACTGCATATACTCTTCTCCACTAAAAATGTTTTGAGGCTTTTCTGAACCAAATAAAGAAAAACGACTTTCGCTTTATATTTATTATAAATAAAAGTAAGAAAACGTTTGTTTGGCTCACATATGGTGTGGGCACAAGTCATACAACACTTTCGCTGAATATGTTTCCTAAAAGTGTTTCAAAATAAACAAATAATTTATTATAAGTTTCACTAAAACTTGTCTTGCTCATACCTCTCTCTGTCTCTCTCTCTCTCTCTAATATAAAGTGAACCTTTTTCTAGCAAGTGTCATTAGTATCAATAAACTTTAGTGAATTCATTTTAATTTCAACCTCATTACTACTCTGTTCACCTTTTTTTTAAAATTGATTATCTTTTTGAAAGCTATTTATTCGATCATAAAATTAATACATTTTCCCCTTTTCTGAGGAATGGTTTTCAGCGAACGTTGTTTTGAATTCATATTTATTTCATATAAATTAAAACAAATTCACGAATTGAATAGTCGTTAGTTTATTAAAATTTTTTGCCTTTTTTGCTATTCGGAGGAAATCCGCCGATAGTTATGTACATATTTATTAATACAATATCCCATTCTGTGCGCCCATACTTTGGGGCGCTGCTATTCAAAGATAATAAAATAATTATAAAGTAATTTGTATTTTTAGCCTTTTATTAAATTATTGATTAAAACAAGAATTTTATTTCAATAATAAGATATGATTCATAAAATATGATATCATATAACTAGTTATATCTTAAGATACAGTAAAAACGCTTCCAATTTCCAAGTTTAAAATTCTTTTTTCAAATGAATGCATTAACGCTATTATATTGAGTGCAATATGTAATTTAATGTAAGCTTCACTGTAAAAGCGTAACAATTGCTTAGATTTCAACTCATAAGCAAATCATAATGCATTGATTTGAAAAAAGAGTTGTAAACTTGCAAATAGGAATTGGAAACTAGCAATGCTTTGGAAATAGCAGTTGTAAACATTGAAATAGGAAGTCTTTTTACTGTATCATAATACCAGGGATGATAAAAAAGGTGGTATTCCAAAAATACCTTTTTGGACGAGTGCTTGAACATTAAAAATGGGTTTCGTTTTCAAAATACCCATCTTGAGACTAAAAATTAACCTTGAGATAAGGTCTCTTGCCATTCTTGATAATGCAGTGTAATTTCTTTACTATGAACTCTTCTGTTATATATGTATTTCCCAATTCTATGAACCAAATTTGATAAAAGAAAAGATCAATAATACTTTTTGATGTAAAACCTCTCACTTATGAACTGCTCTTTTATGATAACCTTTAAATAAATTTGAGTTTAAGAAACTTTCAGTTATAAACAAATGTTAAAGCATGTTGAATTTTACCACTAATTGTTCTTGATAATATTTTATAATACTTTTTTAATAGTTTTTATATAACAAACTATTTAAAAATCATTAAATATATGAAAAGAAAAGCTATAGATTTGAAAAATCAATAAAATTATTGATTTTAAACTCATTGCATGTGAATATGTAATCAGAAATAAGTAAAAACATTTCATTTTATAAAATCAAAAATAATTACCGATTATTTATTTATAAGAATTTAAAATCTATTTATTTGATATTAACATTTTAAAGACATTTTTGAATGATTTAAACTATAATTTTCTGAACCATTTTGTTATAAAATCTCTATTATGAGTGAAAAAGTGAACTTCATTGGAGTTCATATTAGAGAGGTTACACTCTATAAATTATATCTAGGACAATTGCCCATAAAATATAATAATATAAACTGTTAAATTTTATGAAATTCAGGTTTTAATCATTACAATTGACAAGCTTATTTGAATATGAAAACAAAAAGCAAGGTTAATACAGACAAATAACTAATGGCTTGTATTGAATTAGAAGAGTTAAACTGAAATGACGTAGACTTTTGTTTATTACTCAACAAATAGCTATAATAGATAGTGCAGTTATATCTCCCACTTGTAGCCTTGGTGATGTTTTTCAGAGTAACTTGACTTATGACATCACCACTCTTTATCTCGTTGTTATTTATCTCAATCGCAGAGTTAATATATTGTTTGTTTGCAAAGACTTGTCCACCTTGGTCAAATGAAAAAATAATTTAGAACATGAATAAAAAGTTTTATAAATACCAATGCTTGGGTCGTATTTATAGAATTGATAATTATCCTTGGTCATTGTTAAGCTGGTAATCTTATTAGTAGTTCCTTTTTCTGAACTACAAGTCATTTGAACATCTTTTGTATTTTTATTGATTTTATTAATTTTATAATTGAAATTCACTTTGAAGTCGCACTGAACTTGGCATAAATAAGCCAAGCTCACAATAATAACAAGAACAGTTATCTGTGAATTCATCTCTTCTTTCAATTAACACTTTTACGAATGAATTATTGAGATTTCAGTCCTTTCTATTATTCAAATGATAAATAAGTTACTTAACAACTTCTTTAGGTGTGACTGAATATTCTTCAAATGAAACTTGATCATATATAGTGATGTCCTTAAATGGGAAGCTTCTCCTAAAATTCCAGTTATTCAAACGAGGGATTATTACTGAATGAAATGTCAAATGAGTGAAATCAAAGTTAAAAATAGTTATTAAAGATTGAAAAACAATTCATAAAATTATTAATATTTTTTTCACTGATTTTCACAACATTTTTCAATAACGAGAAATAATAGTATGCGTTATGTTATTCTGTGCTTCAATTTTTATTACAGCACTAGTGTTTAGCCTAAATTTTTATTAGGCAAAGTTCCAGGTTTGTTAAGCTTCCCAGAATTTTCTGAAAATAACTGAGTGAAGGGAATTTTGCCAAAAATTTTATAATAAATTAGTTATACACTTATACAGTATAAATACAACTCAATATTT
>JAQFZL010000132.1:0-22151 GCA_034695685.1 Galumna lanceata
AAGAAAATTCATAATAACTTTTTTATTACTTCATCATAAATTTAATAGATATCTTGATGAAATTTATATATTATTATAAATCATTTATCAGAATTATTTCTTCATATTGAATATAATTTTAAAATTAATTAAGTTATTTTGTGTCCCGGTTTGAAATTCTTTGATTTAAATTCAATTTGTTTAATAGCTTTTTTTGGGGGAAATTTGCATTTTTGGAAGGTTAACAAGTTTCTCTTTAAAAAATATAACTTTATTTCAATGGAATATATTCACAGTTAAAAGTTATTATAAATTTATATATTATATGATTAACTATGTATGTATAAAACATTAATTAAAATGTAATGAAATTTGTTTTATATTAAAAAATTGTTGCAATTTAACAATAATATGAAATTTCATCAAACAATTTCATAGTTAATATTACACTACTGTATATTACTTTTATTGAATTCATTTTATTTTATGTAAATCACAATAACTGACTGATTATTTCTCAAAATCTTTTCAATTTTTTTAAATTTCGATTAAGAATAAAGTATTTAAAATATAATTCATTTTAATTTATTTAACAAAAAATTATAAAAAGTTTAATTAAAGGTAAGCGTAAAAACTTTATGAAATGAATTGAAATGATTTAAATACAAAACTTATAAAACATTTACTTATTTTCGTTTAAGGAATTGAATTCTAAACCAAAATTTTATTTCATAATTGAATTCATGATTAGTAATGCGTTTCTTTAAATTGAATTATACGGAGATTATAATCACAAGAATACCATTAAAGCCGCCAAACCTATAATCTTCGTTGTCTTCGAGTCTGCCATCGATGAACCTAATTATTAACCGAATAATATTCCACTTAATTATGAAAGTCATTGAAAACATTTTATTATAAGTTTATAATATTTCAAAAGTTATAAACATTAATATTCAAACAAAAAAAGTCAGATAAAAGTTAAAACATTTGAAGAAATAATTAAAGATTATTATAAAATAATGTAAATTTTGAAGTTTTGTTTCAATTTAATGCTCCGATAAATATCATGAGAAACCATCGTTTATTACATTATTATTTTTATATTAATCATTATATGATTATATGATTATTCTAAACACTATTTTATATTATTTATATTTGATTGACTCACTCGGGGAACGCTGTTGTCATTTGTTGTAACGTTTGGCAAATTAATACTTCTTTGGGGACTCATTGATCGACGGAATGGGTTTCTATATAACACGAATAATGAAGTGCCTGAAAGATACAACATTTTTCAAAATATTCGTTAGAGATTTCAATGAATTACCCGCCAAAAGCATAATTGAAACCATAGATCCGATAACTATACCAGCGATTGCGGCCCCACTCAGTCCTGGTTTACTTTCTCGAGCAGAACTTCTCGGTGTCGTTGAGAACGGCTTTTCCGTATTTAATTTTTTTCTGTTTCTCCGCGAGTAATAATCAGAGGCTGAGGCGGATTTCAATCTTGGAGGTGTCGGAGGAGTGAAAATAACTTCACTCGGAGTGAAAGCGGTTGGTTTGACTTCCATTAAATTTCTTTGACTCGTAAACGATACGACTGGACTCACAGTTATGTCATTGAATTGTGTGGTCACTCCAGTATTCAATGGTTGGGTTTTAACTGTCGATGTGGTGTCTGTCTCTGAAAAAGCATTACTTAAGTAAGGGTTTTGTGTGACGAATGGCTGTTCGGTAATGGGTTTGATCAAAGGTGAAAAGGGTTGAAATGGTTGGGATGGTTTCCAAATGGGATTAAAAACTGGTGTCGTTGTCGGAACTTTAAAAGGATTGTTTTCCACGTCATAAAGCATTTCAGTGACTTGAGTTACGGCACCGTCCGGTGACTTCATTGCATAACTCTTCACTTCTATAGGCATATCATTGATAGGATGTCTCAAACCATCAGAAATATCTTTAGTTTGGGATCCATTTTCTTCTAAATCTTTTGTTTTTGTAATACTTTTGATGAATGTATTAATACTTGAATTTTGTGGATTACTTTCTTCTTCGTCAATACCTTTCTTTAGATTTGATATAACTTTTTCATTGACTGAATTGGGAGCTCTCCTCTGGTATTCTCCTCTATTGTCGATAACATTATACCTTCGGGGTATAGAACCCAAATTTTGACTGTATTTGACTTCTTTTGGATAATTATTATGTTCTTCAGTCGGTCGTTGACCAGATTTCATACGTTTTCTGTATCTATAGTTCATATGTCGTACTTTCATCATCGGTGGTTCTCTCGGTATATAACCCACAAATTCCTGTGTATTCCCCAAATCAAAGTCATTTCCATTATATATTCTTTCCTGAGGTTCAGTATAACTCATAGAAGGAATTGGATTTATTGAAGGCATCGGATAAAAAAGGTGTTGATTCATATGATGAGCGCTAATCGGTTGTAATGCCTGTTGTGATGTATGGGATGCCATATGGGTTAGTCCATGATTTCGTTCATTATATGGACCTTCAAATCTCAAATAATGGTCTTCAAACAAATGCATCGGATGTGGAGGTGGTGGTGGAGGAGGCGGAGGTGCAAAAGGCCAACAACCGATTACTTTGATTGACATCAAACTTGTTATTAAAACACAGATTAGTTTCCATTTCATTGTTGATTAATATAAGTCTTCACTTTTAAACATTTTAAGAGATAAAAAGTTAACTACTATTTAAAACGATTGAAAAATTAAAAAAATATTTCAATTGAATATAATTTTTAATTTCGATATAATTTAATGAAAAGCATTTCTTTAAACTTTTTGGAAAACTTATTACTTAGAGTTCTATAACAGCGATAAAAAGTTTCTCAAAATTATCCGAATATTAAAAGTTGTTTCACTGCTGTGTTTGAGTTACTCTCGAAAAACAAATTTTTAAGCACTGCTGACTTAATAACCCTAAAGTCAAGCCAAGTATCTCTAAATGAATGATCTCTGGATTCAAGTTATACCATAACTGAAGTTAACATTTTTAGTGTAAACCCTTTCAACCATAAGAATAAAAGAAAAATATCTCAGAATAATAGCGTCGATAATACAGAAAAAATGCTTTTCTTAAAAAAGAGAATTAAAATAAGTTGAATGAATGGTTGGGGGCTTTCGGTTCGGAGAGATTTGAATTAAAAGTTTTGACATAAGATATGCCAAAGAATTGTAGACTCAAACGACATATCGTTTATTACGCTTTGTTTGAGAAGTACTTTATTTCCTTAGATTTGTTGCCTTCCATTTGAACCTACATTTCTGGCTATTAATTATTCTACAAATTAAACGTCAATTCATGTTAACAACTGATGCATAACATATTGAATGAACAAAATTATTATTATAGAAATTATAGAAAATTTTAGGGGTGGAAACAATCGATCAACTTTTCATTAAAAATCTATTGAAACCCAATATTACCCCTAATATTAATTGAATGTTAATTAACTCTTTAAAACTTTTTTTTCTTATTATAATTAACCTTAAATTTTATAAAATTTTATATAAAGTTAGGGATAGTATATATGAAAATTCAATGACATTCGCATTGAAAGTCATTGCCTGAGAACTGGGTTTAATACTTTTCACTATAAAAGTGTTTTGTGTGAAAATCTTTCAAAACTAAAAATAATCTAATAATGAATTTAATTGAAATTCCCGTCTGTTACTAGTTTTCACTGAAACAATTAACTTGATATTTATTTAATTGTCTTAACCAGAATTTTAAGGTTTAATCCATCAATTTTTAATACAATTCATATTTTATGAATATCTTTCGAACTTTAATTGATTGACTTCTCAATCACTTAAAAGGAAGTGATTTGTTTGCATTCAGTTAACATTTTTTTTTATATTATTTGTTTTGAATTTAAATTTTAATTTTTAAAGAATATATTAGAAAAAATATTAACCTTTTGGTAAAACAATTGAAAACTTTAAATTAGAGGACGAAAAAATCTTAAAATCTGATAGTCAGGTCAGGTCAGGTCAGGTAAGCAAAAATATTTAGGTCAGGTCTGGTCCGAAATTTTTTATGGAATTTTTAATATGGCATTTTAGTTCAGAAATCATGAACAGTTTCACACATAATTCTTATATGAGTTTAATTTGAAATCACAGCTTATAAAATTATTAATTAATAAATTTTTAATTTGATAAAATAATCTTTATTAGACCTAGAATTCGGAAAAAATTTATTTGGAAGCCATGCTTAAAAATTACCAAAATTGAAAATTGAGGATAAAGTTTTTATCACATTTTTATACAACTTTTTTAAACTCTGAGATATCAAAATACTTCTTCTATACTCACTTGCCTATTGAGGTGAAGGATAAGATAGTTTTTATTTTCATAAAGTTCAAACTGTTTCAACTAAAATAGAAAGTTGAATTTTATTTTGCTATAAAAAAATTGAAAATTTAATTTTTAATAGTTATTAAAAAACAGGTTGTTTTCAATCGTTTTAAAATTATTTCTCTTCATTTCAATTCAGAACAACCTCTAAAATTATTTGTTCTACTTAATTGAAAAAATTTACCTGGCCTATTCATACCCGGTCAGGTCAGGTCAGGTAATTTCAAAAGCTTTGGTTCGAGTCAGGCAAATTTAGGCCTAGGTCAGGTCCGAGTCAGGTCAGGTTCGATTTCATCCTCTACTTTAAATCATTAGTACTCTTAACTATCAATTACTAATTGACAATTAGTCTTAAACTTTCAAATTGAATAAGTTTATATTTGTATCATGTTAGTTTTTTTCCTTATTTTTTTGCCTACATTTAAGTTGAAATTTCAATATTAATTCAATTAAAAGGGTTTTGAGAGAAATCATATCTTTTAATTAAAATCAATTTCATGAGAAAATAACTATTAAATGAAATGAATAAAAAATTAGAAAAACTTTAAGACTTAAATCTATTAAATGATGAAAACTTCTTAAGAAATACTTGAAATGTCGCTAACATTTAGTTTATAAATAAATTTAATTTCGATTAAATGATTTATGAATTTTTTCAATGAAAATATTTTGATTAAATTTAATTAGAATTTTGTTTAAATTCAAAATTAAAACCAAATCATAAACTTTTGTTCACACATTGAAAACAATAAAAAAAGAGACCATTTTATTACTTTTTTTTTATTATTATTCCAAAGCATTTCACTAGACTTTAAATGAATTATAAACTAACTTGGTTAAATAGAGCGAAAATATACTTTTGTTTGCTTTTTATTTAATCATCTTTCCATAATTCATGAACTTTTTGTTAATTTTTCAGAAATTTTTATTAAAATATCTGAAAAAACTGTTCTAAATCTGATTTTAAGAGTTAGCCCTTAGCCGGCACTCACTCTCATTAACTAAAATGACTAAAAAAAATATTTAAAACAATAAATTTATATTCACTTTTATTTGATAATCAACAGAGAATTAAAAAAAAATTTATTTAAGATTATTTCTATAAAAAAAATACGGGACATACAGTCATTTACAAGAACCTCTACAATCGATGAAGGCTTAACAATCTCATTATTAGCTTAAAAATTTGAAATTTTATTAATAACCTTGTTTATTCTTATTATAATTTAGAGTTGAATAAAAGTACTCAAAAAGTACTCTCGAAAATTTTATTCTTAAACATTAGCCAAATAGTTCTCATCCGTTGCTAAACTTAAATTTAATGAAATTATTTTAATTTTCTTATTAATAAATTCTATCAATTGGGAGGTTTTATGTTACCTTTTATAGTATTAGGAATGTTCTTACTTTTGGGAGGGGTTTTTACATTCATTTTAATGCCGAACACAACTGAAAATACAGTTCAGAAATCGGGAAATCTATTTAAGTTTTTATCGGACATCGGAATCATTTTGGATGCCTTAGCTATCGTTACTTCACTCAATTTTATTGGTTTTAATGCTGTAACACTTGAACCTCACTTAAGACAATTCAAGTAAAGTGTTTTCTATAGAAATCTTTAAACAATTTTTTTTCTAAATTAGTTTATCTCCGATTATTATGGGCTGTATTTTTGTCATCTCTGGAGCTATATATGGGGTCACAACTCCTGTTTGGGGGCAAACTTTGTGATAAAGAGGTTTTAAAATCACAAAATAATTAAAAAAAAACTAATTTCTCTCAATTAATAGTTTGATCCAAAAAAAAACTCTGTTTGTTTGGTTCAATCCGATGTCTCATTGGGTTTACTTTTATCGGTCCCCTAGACTTCATACCAATTGAATCGTAAATCAAATGCCAAAATTTTTACTGAATTTAATATTATTTTTTTTATTTAAGACAACTTTGGATTATAATCTTATCGCTAATATTGATTGGTATAGGAATGGCTGCAAAATTAGTGACAGCTTTTATCTGTTCATTACACGATTCCATTGATAAAAGAGGATTTCCTGATGATATTTCCACTTATGGTTTGGTGTCGGCCATGTTTTTCTCTGCTTATTCTATTGGGTCAGTTATACTGATTTTAACAACAATTAAACATTAAAATATTAGTGCATTTATTGGCCCAACTCTGGGAGGATTTCTTCTCGAACAGATCGGTTATAGAAAAGGATTGTATGTCATCTTTGGTACAGATATTCTTATGGTATAAAAATTTTATATCAAATACTAAATAAGAATATTTTAAACTTTTGTCTTAATTTATAGGTTATGTTTCTCTCAATTTATATAATTATTAAGAAAATCAAAGTTTCAAATAGCGAAGATTCTTTCAGTATAGGATATTATAATAAATGTACTTGCTAACTTTATAGTCATCAATTGTTTGCAATTAATACAAAACAGAAACAATGAAATGATTAAAATCTATTTATTGATGTCTTTAAATAAAGAGTGAATTTAAATACAAATTAAATGAATTGGATTTTAAAGAATATTTAAAAAAAATAATTATTTATAAAAAGGAAAAACCAAATGATATTTAAAGTAAAGTACATATTCTTATCCACTATTCCTGATATAGAGATAAGTCTGCAGTGAAAACTCGACTTATAGTACAGTCTCCGGGCTATCAAACAATAAAAACAAAATCAGTCATTAAATTAAATTATAAAAATGCTTACATCGGGTGCGACACCGATAAGGGCCGACGCGTGTCCGTAAAACTCTTCTTTCAATGAGATGACAATACACTGAAACGCTGACTCATTCTTTTCTCGTATAAAACGCGCGACCTTTTAATAAAAAAATATTGAGAAATAATAGGATTTAAAGTATTAATACTTTTCCGATATTAGTGTTATCGAGTGCGGCATCAATTTCATCCAGGACGAAGAATGGTGCTGGCTTATATGAATGGATGGCAAAGAGGAGCGCAAGAGCTGCCACTGTCTTTTCACCGCCGCTTAAATTACTCATCGGTTGGAAGCGCTTTCCCGGCGCTACACAATTATAATTAATACCTTCGAGATATGGCTCTTCGGGATTCTCCGGAACGAGAAATGCCTGAGCGCTGGCGTTATTTGTCAACGATTTGTAAATTGAGTCCACTCTTTGGGCTACATTTTCAAAGCAGAGATTGAATTCTCTCAAACGACTTCTTTTAATCTCTTCAAACGCTAGTTTAGACTTTTTAGAGGCCAATCTTAAATTGTTGACCTCATTGTCCGTCTCTTTAAGTCTGTCCTTAACGTCTTCGAGTCTAAAAGAGATTCAATTGAGACAAATAATAATAAATAAAATGAAATACTTGTCAATAGCCCTCATATTCGGCGCCTGTATTTTCCTCAGAACTTCTCGCTTTTGATTGATTTCTGACTGCATTTCCGTCTCTTTCTTTTTTATGGTTTCCGAGTCATTCATCTGAACAAAAAAATTATATTAATTTAAAAATAGAAATAAATTAATTGAAAATAAATACATTTTTAAGACTATTCTTGAGAATAGAAAAATCTGGTTTAACATTAGAATCGCTTTCATATGACCGTTGAGTTGAGGGGCCGTCATCGTCGTCATCGTCATCTGCATTGCCATTAGTCTCTCCATCATTATTGTGGCCTCCGGTAGCGATTTCATTGAGTTCTCCCGAAACCAGTGGCAGATCAATGCATTCCATTTTGCAATGAAGAAGTATCGCATGTCTGTCAGCCTTTTTAGACTCCAATCGACACTCGATTTGCATCAAAGCTTTTTGAGATGAAGACAAATCTTTCTGAACAGAAGACAATCCTTTCTTCACTTCTGTTATCCCGTCTTCAACTGAATCGCATTCAGTCTTTTTAGCGATTTTATCGTTTTTCAATTGTTCTACTTTTTTCATCTCTTCTTCGATGGCCTGCATTTCCTTCTTTTCCGTTTCTCTGGCGGTTTGCAGATTCTTTTCTTCTTCGGCGACCACTCTTTCCCATCGCTTGACATTATCTTTGGTATCCTTACTCTTCTCATACGCCAAACGACTGGAAAATGAGTTCTTTTCGTTTTCAAATTGAAGTCTTATTTTTTCATTTTCTTGAGTCGCTTTGTTTTGTCGCTCTTCGTATTGTCTGATGTTTTCGACCCCCAATTGTTCACAAAATTCAGCAAAAATAGTGTCTTCCACTGAATTCATTGCGTCACGAATTTCATTGATTTTCACTTCTCTTTCACTCATTCGCGAAGAAATCTCTTTAATGATTGGATCGAATGAAATCAACTTCTTATCTAATTGTGTTATCTCTTTCTTGAAGTCTTCGTTATTCTTCTCTGTTTGTGTTTTATCACTTCGACAATACTTAAGTCGAGTATCCAATCCTTTAATTTGACTATTGATTACCATTAGGTCCGACTCTTTTCTTGTTTTCTTCAGCTCTTCTTTAAGATTTTCAGCCAATTTTTCCTTTTGATATTTAAGTGAATGTAATTCCTTTTCATCCCAACGTCGGGCCCTCTTTTCTAAATCAGCGCTACCACCAGATATGAATCCGCACTTCTGATAAAAAGTGCCGTCCAATGAGACGGCGTCGTAACGCTTGCCATCACCCAAATCAAAGGCTACAATATTTGCGTCTTCAGCCGTTTCACAGACCAAAGCGTTGTTTGTGGCGTAGAAAACAGCTCTTTTAATGGTCGGCGGATCATATTTAATGACGTCATACAAGAGTTTAACGTTCTTCGGGTGTTGTATATTACGGAGCCTTTCTTTCACGGGTTTAACTTCAATGTAGTCGAGGGGCAAAAACGTCTCGGGTTCCAGCATTTGCTCTTTCAAGTATTGAATGCATTGACGGCCGGTTTTTTCACTGTCAACGATAATTGCGTTCATGTTTTTGCCCATCACTTTAGTTATGGCCATATTATAGCGTTTGTGTATTGGTTTACACATATTCAAGAGTCGATCAAATACTCCGGGATATAACTTCTTGAGATTCTCGACTACTTCTGCCTTCTTCTTTCGGCGCTCATCTTCATGTCTGTCCACTTTGGCGTCTCCTAATTCACGATTAATAGACTCGAGTTTACGTGATATCTGTTCGACCTGTTCTTTACTAGAGTTGACTATCGCTTCGATTTCCACTTTCTTTTTAGTTAAATCTTGTAAATTGTTTTCACTCACTTCTAAATTGTCTTTCAATTTATCAATTCGTTTGAGGTTTTCATCCAAATTGTTTTGAAGAACTCTAATACGTGACTCGATATCCATCTTTTTTCGCATTTCGTTCTCATTCCTGTCCTGATCTGCCTTTTGTTCCCTTTCCAGTGAATCCAAATCTTTTAGATATTTAGCCGAAAGACGGGCCGCTTCTTCTTTGAGTCGATTGTATTCCTTTTTCTGCTCCTCTTTAAGAACGACGTCATTCTTATGCTTTTCCTTTTGTTTTTCTACCTCTTTCTCCCAATTCTTATATCTTTCATTAACTTTATTCAACTCTTCTTCGAGTTCTTTTATAGCGTTTTGGTGATTGTCTTGAGCTTTAGTGGCCGAAGTTCTTGACTTCTTTGCGGTCTCCAACTTCTTCTCAATGTGTGACGCGTTTTCCTTTGCTTTTATATAAGTCGGTCTCTTCTTATTGAGGTTTAGTTCGACGTCACGTATCTTACGGTCGATTCCCGACAACTCTTTACTAATTTTATTTAAATTTTGTTTCCTTTCGCGGACTTCGGACTCAATCTTTTCCTTTTGTTTAATGTGTTTATCCATATCTTTACGCTTTCGACTCATGTCTTCCTGTAGTTCTTCGATATCTTCTTGAATGTGATATAATTTAAACAATTGGAGATCGATCTGCACTTTATTGAGCTCTTCCTTCAAGTTTTGGTACTTCTTTGCCTCATTGATCTCTCCCTGAGCCTCCTTTTTCTCGGCTGCGATTCCTTTCTTCTTGACATACATGTGGTGCAGTTCTTCCTCGGATCGATCCATTCGTACTTTTTTGTTGACGTAATCCTCTTTAAACTCATTACTTCTTGATATCTCTTCAAAGAGAGCGGTGATCTCTCGTGGATTCTTCATAGCAATGGACTCGACGGCCCCCTGATATACAAGGAAATTACGGGCCTTTACGTTGATTCCCAACTTCTCTAATCTGTTCGCGTAGTCCTGTTTGGAGACCGGGTTATCATCGATACGATACTCAGAGCTCGAGTTTATGACATATCGTTGGAAACGAGTGATACGACTCGAGTCCTGATCCCTATAAACGAGAGTAACCGACGCCTCTTTACTGACCGGTTGTCCGATAGACGCGCCGTGAATTAGTTCAGACAACTTCTTCACCCGAAGATTATTAGTCTTCTCTCCCAAAACAAAACTGATGGCATCCATGAAATTGGATTTTCCCGAACCGTTGGGACCGATAACTGCTGTGAACTGTTTTAGAGGTCCGATCGCTTGTCGTCCTCTATAGGACTTGAAGTTATCCACTTCGAGGAACTCTAGAAAACCCGGCATTTCTTCTCAACCACTAATTATCAACACTTCTGTCATTCAATAGATTTATTTTATTGACAAAACAAATGGCGGTAAAACTCAATTGTTTGGTTCATTCAAAAAGTACGTAAACATAAAAACTTTGAAGTTTTATCAAATTCATAGAAATCAAAGAAATCCGTTAAAAAATCAAAATCTTTGATTAAATATTAATTAATTAAATTAAATAAAAATTAAAATATTAATTAAAATCTCAAAACAATTTTATTACCAAAAGTTTTTTAAATAATTGAAATCATTTGCGACTAAAAATGCATTTATTCTTCAGTTATTCAATATAAAGGATCAGACATTGGAGGACAGGTGCAGAAGAGGTGAGTATCGCCGTAGATATCATCGATGCGTCCGACGGTTGGCCACATCTTTGTCTCAGGCTTTACATAAGGCTATAAAACAGAATAATTGAGTTAGTTTTCAAAAGGTATGACTCACAGCAGGAAAAGCCGCCACTTCTCGAGTGTAGGGACGGTTCCACTCTGAAGAACAGACCACTCTTTGTGTATGGGGTGCGCACTAAACAAACCATCTTTAGATCAAAGCTTTACTAAAATATAACTCACTTTTAAGGGATTGACTTTTCTATCCATAACTCCGGACTCAATCTCTTTGATCTCAGCTCTGATTCTTATCATAGAATCACAAAATCTGTCCAATTCTGGTTTGTCTTCAGATTCTGTCGGTTCTATCATTAAAGTGTTGGCCACTGGAAAAGAAACGGTCGGTGCGTGAAATCCATAGTCTTGTAAACGCTTTGCGATATCCATAGCCTCGACATGTGCTGTCTTTTTGAAATCCCTGACATCTAATATGAATTCGTGAGCGACTCTTCCATTGACTCCTCTGTAAAGAATCTTATAGTCGTCTTTGAGTCGTTCGCACATATAGTTAGCGTTAAGTATAGCCACTTCTGATGCATGTTTTAACCCCTTTCCTCCCATTAGTTTAATATAAGCCCAACTGATTGGAAGAATAGCTGCCGAACCCCAGGGAGCGGCCGAAACGGTTCCAAAACTAAAATATAGCTCTTCTTATAAAAAGCCCTAAATTTAATTGGTTTAAGACATACCTTTGAAGAATGTCTGTCATTTCATCTAAAACTACCGGATGGGTCGGTAGGAAAGGTGTCACTTATGACAAACAATAAAGTTTAGCATTTGATCAGAATATGATTGAGTAATCATACGATGCTTTTTGACAGCAATGGGACCCATTCCTGGACCGCCCCCGCCGTGAGGTATACAAAATGTTTTGTGAAGATTCAGATGTGAGACATCACTTCCATAATCGCCTTTTCATTAGAAATGATACTCAATTAAAAGTGTATAGACATCCATACAAACCTGGGCGGCAGAGGCCGACCTGTGCGTTCATATTAGCGCCATCCAAGTAAACCTGAGCTGAACCGCAAGCGTGGATCAGATCACAGATTTCAGTTACAGACTCTTCAAAGACACCAAAAGTCGAGGGATATGTTATCATAAGACACGCGATTCGATCAGAATATTTTGATAGCTATGTATTGCCATTCAGTCAAACTAAAGACAAAAAATATTGAGAATACCTTTTCTTTGAGATAATTGATATCAATTCTGCCGTCTTTGTGAACGAGAAGTGCCTCCACTTTCATACCCGCCATATGAGCACTGGCGGGGTTTGTCCCGTGAGCTGACACAGGAATTAGACATATCTGAAATCATATCTCAAAAGGATTAGAACTTATATCAAATGAAGAGGTTATACATCTCTGTGGCCCTCATTTCTCGATTGGAGATAAGCCTTTATAACTCTTAGCCCCGCATATTCTCCCTGTGCACCAGAATTCGGTTGAAAAGAGACATTGTCATAACCCGTTAATTCGCACAAATCGTTCTCCAATTCATTGATCATCAGTTGATAGCCTTTAGTTTGAGAGGGAGGTTGGTATGGATGTAAACTTGCAAACTCTGGCCACGAACTGGGTATCATTTCTGTGGTTGCGTTCAATTTCATAGTACACGAGCCCTAAAACATCATATTAGTTGAAGAAGTCAAGGGATGTTCTCACCAAAGGTATCATTGAGTGGACTAATGATATGTCTTTGTTTTCTAGTCTTTTCATATATCTGACCAAGGTCATCTCACTATGATATGTATTGAATAGTGGATGAGTTAAAAAGTCTGACTTTCGGCCTAAACTATCCGTATTTGTTATGCTTTTTGTCATCAATTCATCCGATAGTGTAATGTCTTCGCCCTAAATATAAATCCATTGAATTTCAGTTGAAATCAGTTTAAATTTTCTGTTGTTTTTTGTATAGTCTTTGTAAAAATGTGCATGCTTAGTCTAATTTTATATTCAAATAGTTAATAACAAGGGAAATGCTATTCTACCTTGCTGATTCACAAGTTGAACAATCATTTTTACCAAGTTTATACATAAGCCAAATAAAAACATTGTTCAAGCTATGAATAATCGAGCAAAAATAGTATTAATTAGCCATGGTTCATTAGTAAGTCATAGAAAACTACTGATTATTCATAGTTGAGGAACATTTTCTTTAAAAAACTGTAGTTCACCTCATGTTTACCCCCAAAGATCCAAATCAAGTCTTGTAAGTCTTGATTAGTAACTGTTTCATCCAAAGAGACGCCCACATGTTTACCGTCGGGATAATACCGAAGATTAATGCGTTTGGCCTCAGCTTTGGATTTGATAAACTTCTGAAGTTTTACCTCAACTTTGAGAGTATCGAAAGGATTGTAAGTAACGATTCTATTGTCTTCATTTTGTGATATCTTTTGGGCCAAAAACAGAGTCTTGTGGTGTATATTTTGGGCGATATCTTTGAGACCTTTTGGGCCATAATATATGGCATACATCGCAGACATGTTGGCCAACAATGCCTGTGCCGTACATATATTGGACGTCGCTTTATCTCTTCTTATGTGCTGTTCTCTTGTCTGGAGAGCGAGTCTGAGTGCACGATTACCTTGGGCATCTTTGGTAAGTCCAACTACTCTTCCGGGTAGGAGTCGAGTCAAATATTCTCTACAGGAGAGGAAAGCCGCGTGCGGTCCGCCATAATTGAGAGGAATACCGAATCGTTGAGCGGTGCCGATGGCAATATCACATCCGGGGCCATATTCTCCGGGAGGTTTAATCATTGTAAGCGCCAACAGATCTGTGGCCACAATTACTATACATTCCTTTGCTTTGGACTCTTCAACGATTGACGACAAGTTATCGACATTTCCATTAGTGTCTGGAAAGTTGACTAAAACACCACAATATTGAGACAAATCAAACATTTGTCCCAATTGTTTGATGCCTTCGAATACTTCTTTACTGCCATCGAAAATATCCATTTGAATGCCTAACGCCTGAGCTCTGGTCTCAACGATAGCCATAGTCTGTGGATGTGCGTTCTTTGAGATCAAGAATTTGTTGCGCTTCTCTTTATGATATCTGCCATCGAAAGACAAGAGAATGTGAGTCAAAATTTTTCTATTCTGTGCGCATTACCTAAAGCACATTTGCATGGCTTCTGCGGCAGCGGTTCCCTCATCGAGAAGACTAGCATTTGTTATATCCATTGCTGTCAAATCGCAGATCATTGTCTGATAATTGAGCAAAGATTCAAGTCTTCCCTGAGCTATCTCTGCCTGATATGGTGTGTAGGGTGTCGTCCAACCTTTCAGCCATTCATAATAGTGTTAATAATTGGGTCAAAAAAGTATTTTCAAAAATAATTTGTCTCTAAATATAAAACAAAATTTCGAAATCGAATTCATTGATATCTCAATTGTGAAACAATTTGTTTACTATAATAAACATCAGTTAATCTCAAGTCTGTTATCAAACGATTAGTAAAACTTTGATTATTCTTCAAAAAACTGAATTATTGAACAAACATTGACTTCAAACCTGGATTTTCAAATATATTTCTCAAAATGGGTGTTGGAGTCACACAATTATAATAACCCATTCCTATGTATGTTCGCCACTGAATTGAGTTTAAGTCTCCGATGGCTTTAAGAATCTTAAGAATCTCTGTCTCACACATCGGTTCCGTTAATCTGAGCTCTTTTTTCAATCGAATACTCTTTGGTATTGTTTTATCGATCAACTCATCGATACTCTAAAAAATAGAGGACAAACTTTATTTTTGCTATTTTTTCAATTATTATGAAAAGTTTTGAGTTATTTATCGAAACTTTTTAAACCTTAAGTCCTATGCTTTCCAACATAATCTTTTTGTCTTTATCTCGGGGACCGATATGTCTGCCAATGAATTCTGTGTCGTTATGTGTGCCATAAGTCCTGTTTTGTTGAACACAATTTGTAAGATATACTTTTGATGCCAAAACTCTGTGAAGAGTAGAGTGGAATTCACGAAACGCACACTTATTCGTAATTAAACTCATATTTTACTAACAAAAACACATTTAATTCAATTAAAAAAATATTACTTAAAAAATAAATAACAAAAATATAGACTAAATTTGAGTATTAGGTAATAACTATCGGTATTTTCCTTCAGATTGAGTGCTGACGTATTTATTGATAGTGAAAGTGATATCAAATGATATCAAAAATCAAAAGACTTTAGAAATGAAAACTCATTTAAACTTTCGAATTACTTTTGAAATAATGAAATATCAATAAAATAGTAAAAAATGCACAGAATATAAGTTAAGTTACTTTTACTGAAGGCTCGCTTTTGGGAAATCAAATAATATTTGGATAGACATCACTCTTGTCCTTCACATAACACTACCTGTGCGATCGGCACATTTCTTATAATTCAAATCACGACTTCTCAGATCTCAAACTTTAATCAAAAAGTTTTTACTTTTTTTTCAAATGCTTTTCATTTCAACTCTATTTTTGGGTTCTTTTTGTCAAAAGCGAAGGACAGACAGGAAATAGAGTTTAGATATCATGTGATTTATGTCAACATTTTAATCGTTTTTAATTACTCTTCAAATAAATCTCAGATAATATTATTTTACTTTTAATTGATTTTAAGTCAAATTTCTCAGAAAATACTTAAAATTCCAGTCCTTCGAAATTACACTTAATTTGGGAATCAGTCTCAGACTTATCGAAATCAATTAGGATTTCATAAAAAACTTTTCTTATTTTTTTCATTGAACTCCGATTATAATAAACTTGAAGTAAAACATATAAAAAATACCCGTTATTAGTATATATGAGCCTTAATAGCAAATAATTGTCACTTCAAACCCAGTCTTATCTCTTCTAATTACTTAACATTAAAATCAAATCAATTTTTCATTCGAGTTCTCAAAAGTTCCCAACAATTAGAGCCCTTTGAAGACACCGATTCGTAATTGAGTCCATAAACGGGTTACCACTGAAGTTAAGTCACATATCTATGAGATGTCACTCCAACTCCTATTCACTGAATATTATCCAAAACTTTAAACTTTTCTCCAGAAAATTATTTAATGGATTTATCATAAAATTAGTCGAACAGTAATTGTCTGTTAAACTCTGTTCACTAATTAAATGTTAAGGCATTCCTCAATCGCTTTAATCTAATTTAACATAAAATTTAATGTCAGGGAAGAAGAGATAAATCTATTGAAGAGAACACCTCTTTAGAGTCAAGTCTCTGAAAAAGTTGACTCAATATTATTAATGTGTTTTTCTCAAAATTAAATTTTTATTTTGAGAAAAATATTTATTTTCAATAAACTCAGGCCTAGAGTTGATCTCAAAGAACAAGATTTTCAATATTTTATTAAAAATGAGGCAAAGAATCAATTTTTTGCCCAAAACTGTATATAAAATAACTGAATGAAAATTTATTCAAAACTCTTGACATAAAATTATAGCCTTATATACACTTTTATAAGAAAATCAGCCATAAATCCATTCGAAAAGTTTTGACATCAAAAAAAATATGAAGAAATTATTTGGTTTGTGTCAAACCGATAACTCAGTTGTATATGAGGACCAACCGGTGGTGTGCCGTTCGCATCACAAATGAGAAAATTATTTTTGTTGGCCTTTCCTCCACTCGAGATCATCAAAACTGATGACCAGTTCTCTGACCCCGAGTATTGCCAACTGACGGCTTCCATCGCTAGAAATGTTCATCACTTCAATATAGCCATTGGTATCACTTCATTGATATACTTTTCCTATTTTTTTTGGTTAAATTTATTATAATATATTTTTTAAAATATAATAATTAATTCAAACTTTGACTGAATTTTAATTACAATTCTTATACAGTTATTCAGCAGAAATTCATATATTTTTAATTTAAATCTCTGAAGACTTAAGACTTGAGTGGTTTAAAACAAAACATTTTTACCTTACAATCTGAGCACAGAATTACAGTGAATTGCACTAAAACTTCTATAAAGCTCTTAAGAGACTAATTATTTACTCAGTCTTTAAAAGTCTCCAATTTATCAGAAATTGTTTGTTGTGTTTCTCAAACCCTAAAAACGATTAATTTGTTTAATCCTTTCACTCAAAAAATCTTATCTTTTCTTTATTTGACTTCTATTTGAAAAGAGTTTTAAATAATATAAGAAAATAAACAAAAAACTGTTCTATAATTGAATTGAAAACTCAATTAAAATGGTCTGAGAGTTGGAAATTCATTCATCACTTATGCTAATAAACTATTGATATTTAATGTAATTTAAATTTAATTGAATTATTAAATACATTTTGACTGAAATCAAATATAAAATCAAAAGATCTGTGAGTCGAGAGAAACACTTTTTTCAATCTCTTATTCAAAGCTAAATCTTTGATAAATTATGGATTTCTCCACAAAAAGAACAGAAAAATAGGAAATAATAATAATTTTATTCAACGTTTGTTTCCTTAACATTAATTATATTTCTATGTTTTCAGATGTATATGAGTTGAGTCTATGAATAAACTATTAGGAAAACCATTATTTTTAGCTCAAATTTAATAAATCAATACAAAGTCTTAACAAACACTGAGTTCTCGCAAAAAAGCGTAAGAGTTTTCTACTATTTTTTGGGTCATTTCCAACACAAACAACACATTAAATTCAGTATTAATTTCCAAACCTTCGAATTTCTATACAACAAATCTATTGATATTTGAATTGTAATCAAAATTAATAGACCATTGATTGACGACAACTCTTTATTACAGGTGTTGTTTCAAAGAAAAGCTATAAATTTACGTTAAAAAAATAGACATTAATTCATTTCAAGTCAATAATGGATTGATTTTAGATTTATTTAAATTCAGTTTCCATTCATTCCAATAATAAGTGTTTTGTTATAACAAGAATTGATGTAATATTTCACTGACTGGTAGTCATTAATTACGAATTCAATCTGAATGTCAGTCCAATGACGAGACTATATCTAATCCGTTAATTAACAAAAAAAAGGTATAAATGAGTACATATCTATTCATAGACCAGTGTCTAAGGTGTGTATCTCCTCGACTGCCAACTCTATGACCACCTGTTAGTCAAAATTAATTAAGTTATTCCTCATTCCGTCCCATTTGTCAAAAGATATGGAATTGTTATCAAAAAATTGTTTAGTTTTCAAAACTTCAGTCAATTGTTGTACGAAATCACGAAATGTCGTTCTGAATGTGAATTGCATTTCGACACAAATTATTTCATTGAATTAATTGCTTCATAAAAACTGGTGTTAACTCTTATCTAAAAACAATGCAAACGTGTCTTTGATATTATAGCCCGAAGTATACATTAGTCACAACACTATTTGTTTCTATCATTTCAATAGTAATACTGTATTACTAATACAACAGAAAAATAATTCACATTTTATTCTCTTTTTTATCAACTCTTGTCTGAACTTTTCAATACCAAAACCGCAAAACTATTACACCTTTGACTTGACATTAGAAACATTTGAATACTCACTAATAATAATAATAATTGACATTAAAATTCCAGTTCATCCCATACTCACCAAACTCTTATCTGAAGAGATCAGATGTTAGCAAAAGGAACTTTATTCAAATTGACATAAACCTGGTCGTATCCCTGAAAACATCGGCTTTCTATAAGAAAAAGCTCAATAAAACTAATTATAAAAACATATTTTGCTTTTTATTCACTCATCTCTTCACACAATCAGTGAAAGAAAAGCGTCAACATAGTTGAGCCCTATATTTATCCTTGCTCAATTAGTGAGCATTTCTACTCAAAATTCATTTGCAATTAAGACTTTTAACGAATTCCTAACAACTACTGAATGTAAAGAAAAAATTTCAAAGAAAAAGTATTTTCTTAAGAAAGCAAACACTTTATAATAAATATAATTTATTGTTTTGTCTTTGTTTTGTCTCAAAACTAATTGTCATTGATTTGGAAACTCAAGAATTATTCCAACCATTAAGTAAATAATCGACTCTTCACGAAGAAAATATGTTAAGTCCCCCAATTTTTTGCGTAAATAATTGCAATGAGCTTTTCTTTGGGTAATTTCAGTGAACATACACCCAATCAGATCATACCTGAGATTATCTAACATTTTCAACACTAATTGCGATTATATTTCTAATGAATTCAACGAAAATATTTTTATTTAATGATTAAATGAATTTCAAAATTGAAGCTAAAAAAACTTAATTGGATTTCAAAACGACTGCAATAATTATCCGAAACGGAAAGGGAGAGAATAAGAGAGACTTATCCTCCAATTATGTGCTCTATTGAAAGCAAAAAATACTCCTAAAATGTCATTTGTTTGTACTGAAAGACTTAAGACAATCGCTCAAAAAAGAAGACAAAATACTTATTTTTATTTATTCAGTTCAGTCTTAGAGGGAATCACTTCTATGTTATGTATCAAAGAGTTTGTCGTAAATCAAAGAATTTTGTCACGACTTCACAATTAATGTTAATTTAAATCAAATGATATTCCGATTATTTCTCTTGTGTTTAGAAGCCGTCCATCATTAGGACACCCATCCAATCATCAAAGGATTGTCAGTCTCTTCCTTAATAACATTAAAAAACAAACTCTGATATAATTATCCAAAGAAAATGTTTATAATGTATTTAATGATGGCTTCAATTTCTTAATCAAACAGTTATTCCTCTCTTTCTCTCGCTTTTAAAAGCGAATCACTTTTTTTCACACTTTAAACGTCTATTGCCCTCAAAAGTACTGAATTGATTAACAAATATTTGGATATAATTAATTAATTTTAAATTCAAATTAATTATAATCACTACTTATTATAACAATATTTGAAATTTAAATTTTTTGCGAAAAGACTTTTTGAAATTCAAGACTAAAATTAGCGAAAAGAGTGGAAACTCTTCGCAAAAGAAAAGCTAATCTAATTATTAATATTTTATTTAATTGACTCATTTGTTAAATAATATTTTAACCAATACTTATTCAAATTCAGGGATGACTTAGGGGTGTGACTAAACACTATTAAAACCACTTTTAAGCCAGAATTTTAAGCTATTAATTTAATAAAATTTATACCAAAAACCTATTTATTATAAAATATAATATTATATTTGAATTTTAGTGATGTTTTTGTGTTGAAAAATTCAAAGAAATAAATTATTAAATAATTTAATATATAGATTATAATAATACATGTTTCACTTATAAAATACCAAGAATGAATTGACTCAATGTATACAATGTAAGTAACAATTTTAATAATTCAAAAAGAGTTAAATAATAAAACTATTAATTAACTAATGAAAAAACTACTGTTTTATTAATCAATTAAAATTACTTAATATAAGTTACGTAATTGTCTGCAGTCCCTTAAATATTTTCATATTCAAGCAAATTAAGGAAAATATAATTTTGAATAAATTTTCTTGATAATTTTCAAAATTAAAAATAATCATAAAGACAACAAAATTGGAATATCCTTTCTTTTAAAAAATTATTAATGATATAATCATAATTTTAAGGTTATTATATTGTATAATAGGCATCCTCATAGAGAAATATTCTGAGAAATATTTCACCTAGTTTCGAGATTCTTACTATCTTCACAATCCTACCCGAAGTACACTTTATCGCAAACCTTTTCTTAGTATTTGACAGTTAAGGGTAATTTAATTTGATTTCGTTTGTTTGAGCACTTCGTTAAGAGTTAGCTAACAATTAGCTCTTGTTTTAATGTTTTAACAAAATTAAAGCAATCTTTAGTCCATTTTTAAGTTTGTTGTCATTAAATCTTATTTAACCTAAATTTCTTTTTTCACGTTTAGTCTTAAAACTTCTGTCAAATACTCGAAAGCATTAAAATTACGAAAACTTCATTCATATTATCAATAATTAAATAATTAATCTTTTTATTATTAAATTTATATTCACTTATTCTCTGATTGATCTTTTTTACGATATTAAGAGTCAAAGGGATAAATCAGCATGCTAATTGTATTATATTTCTTTCATATTGCACAAGATTTATTTTCATAAAAGATAAATTATAAAAATATGTGTAAGATCATATTTTCAACACTTTTCTAATTTGGTTTTCCCAAAAGATGTGTTTAAAAGACTTAAAAGTCGATCCCTTTTTCAATAAAATCTTTTTTTAAACAAATGATTTCAAAATTAATCTTTGATTCAAAATATATTTAATTGTTTGCTCAACTCAAGCAATAAAAATGATCTAGATTACAAGTTTTGTTAGGATAATTCTTTATTTTAATACATTTAAATGTGTTTCGATGCGATTCCTTTAATATAAAGAAATATTAAATGTGTTTTCTTTAAAATTAATGAAAGCCTGAGTTTAGTACAAAAATCTATCCTTTATTTATGACTCAATGAATTAAAGATGTATTTTAGGTTATATTTCACTAAAGGATTACTAAAACTTTTAAGGTTTTTATTTTAACTAATAATAACCACCACTTTCAACATTATTACCAGGGATGGCATAAATGTCTAAATGCCGAAAGGGTATACTAAAATACTCCCTGAGATGGAAAAATTGGTGGAATACCCCCTCTGAGACAGCGATTACCCCCTCAAAAGCAGATGCAAAAATTATTCGTTGAGTTATTTAATGGTTCACCAATTTTTCTTAATTTAGATCATTTTAAAATTTTTATCTAGAATTTCAAATATTGAATTTTTTATTTGTGTCTCTCTTTGTAATCCCTTTGAACTTGAATTTAATTAAAGAATTTAAATTGTTTTAAATGATCTTAAAGTCTTTTATTCATTAGTATAAC
>JAQFZL010000133.1:0-22120 GCA_034695685.1 Galumna lanceata
GTAAAGGCAACGACACGGCAGGCATTTAGCATGAATTTCCGGACGTTTCATCTTCCTTACCCATTGAACCAAAAGGTCAGTGTCCCCTACACTACAACAAATCTCAGGCTGTGCTGAAGCAGTGAACACAACATAAAGTATAGATATTATGAAGTGGGAGAATAAGAAAACTTGCTTTAGTTTGTTGTATATGTTGTGTGTGTGTTGAGTGCCCGAGAAAGTTCACTGGCCCTCATTGAGAGGATCAGCCAATTCAGTGAGAGGTTGTTCACCAACTCTGATGACAGTGCCCTTGAAATCAACGTTATTAACAATTTTACTATTAGTTTAAGTTAATACCAATTGATTAATGTTCAGCACAAAACTTAATCAAAACAACTAAAAAACAAGTTAACCATTAAAATAGAGAGTATTTTTCACTAAATATTTCCATTTCAATGTCGAGACTTTAAAATTTGAACTTTAAAATCAAGAAATTGTTTTTATTTTTATGTGTTTTTAGTGGCATTGCCTCCAATTTTACATTTTTTTCATTAATTCACATAATTTTTATTACTCACATTTGTTTTATACAATAGTTTACTCATTTTATTGTTTAATATTTAATCTATTTATTGATTTCAAGTATAACTTAATTATATTTCAATTTATTTTAAATTAAATACCAAAAATTCATGACTTGTGAGTAATAATAAAAATTAAATTATAAGTTGAACTCAAAGATTAGGAAATCACTTAATATAAGACTGTAATCGACTAAAAGTTTTTATTTCTATGTTTTCCGCAATTTTTATGTAATTTATGTAAAGAATAGTAAAAAATCAATAAAACTTAGTTTTATTTCAGTTCAATATAATCGAGTAAATCCTTTAATAAACCCTTTAAATCACTCAAAGGTTGCGAACTTACCCGTAATTTTAGTCAAATTTTAGTTCAAGCTATGAGATATGAGCAAGGCACATCAAACTTTTTCATAAACAATTAAGTTTATTATTAGAATTAATGAACAATTTATTTGTTTTCCTTTTCTTATGACTTTGAGTAAATAAATTAGAGTAATAACATTGAAATGTTTTATCTTGGTTGAAAACATTTAAACTCAATTGAAAATAGCTATTTAATAAAAGTAAGCAAGGCAAAAAGTTTCGATTCTTTAGAGGGTATTTCAACTATCGTTTAAGGGGGTATTTTGGAAAACCACACACATTTCTTTTGTACGAACGCTCATTCTTGGGGGGTGGGGGTATTCCGTAAGTTGGCACCCCTGGTAAAAAATGTAAAATGGAGAAATTAATACTATTTCTCAACTTTTGAATAATCAAGGAAAATTAGAATAAAAAATAACTTGTTCACTAGTCATTATTGATAGAGGAAAAATAGCTAGCTTATTAATAGTTGAGGAATGGTATTAATTGCTTTATTAATAAAATAAAGTTTATTTAGTCATTTGTTATGATTTGGTACCAAAACTTGAATGAAGTAAATAATTCCGATACCTATCATAAACATTGAACACATTTTTTCAAAATATTTTGTGAAATGATTTCCAATAATTTAAATATAAAACAATTAATTTATAGTTAATTCTGTATAAGAAAAGTAATAAAATATTAAGGAAATAATGAATATAATCTAAACCATAGGGTTCCAACTTTTCCCGCTTAACTTTTCATTTTATAATTTATGTTGAGTTCAGGATATTTCCTAGATAAATTCAAAAATACCATGCTGATATAATTGAATTTTGATAAACTTTTAATTATCTGAATATAGAACTTTATATTTAAACTTTTGATCTCAAATTGTTGTTATGATATCTATGAGTTATTCATAATTTATTCAAATGTTATGTCAACTCTCAAACTTTACGTCTCATTTGAACTTGGTAAATCGCTCCTTGCAACTCTGATCTAAACGATGGACATTAAGTTACAGTTTTTTATATTTAAAGTGAAAACATTGTCTAAGATATACCACAAACAATTAAAGTTTAATTTTAATACTATAAATAATTAAGTATTTATCCATTATATGACTCTTTTGAATGTGTTTTATGATTCAAACATATGATTTGATCCAAACAAAAATATGGGGAAATATCCACTCTTTAAGTTATAGAAGTCTACAAACAAATACATTTTTGAAGCCTTTGACTAATTTAAAGCCTTGTTTTAAACCAATTAAATTACTCCAACTTAATGCCAAAGTTTAAAGTATTGTGTTTGAGAATGAAGATGAGTAAAATTGAGCAAGTACATTTACATATAGTAGTATTCAATAATCAATAATAAAGAGCTAAAAATAGTTTCATTGAGAGATTTGTTTATACTTTTAGGTAAGACTTTCTTTAACTTTCTATATAACGAATTGCGGCGATAAGAGAGCGACAAAGAAAGGGGTCATTCCTCTGGTGTGTGCCATTGACCTTCTGTCAATCAATAGGGCCTTTAACCTGTTCGGTGAAGAACTTGGAGTAACATCGCTAACACATAGGCAGTCATAGCAACGTCTGATAACTTGGATATTATGCGTGGAAACGACTTAACTCGGCTGTAATATTAAACTTGTTTTATGCAAGCAATAATTGCAGCACTGACTGCTCATATCTGCTCACAAAGTCTCTCAAATAGCAAAGACTATTAGCATTTAGAGTTTGATAACATTCTAGAAATAAATATATTTGTCGGGTTTACGCACTTTAAACCTATTATTGAATATATCTGTTATCGAATCCTTCTCTCAGACTATCACTAATAGTATAGACTTATGTTTATCCTTAACCTCAGATAACTTAAATAAAAATCGGTTGTCCTCTGATTTCAGTGATTAAACTTTAAGACAAACAAATATTGCAAACAATTTCTTCTTTCATTGATTTCTTTTGTCTCTAAACAAAGTTTGATAACTATTGAGCCCTGAGTTCAGTTCAATTCTCTCAAACCATTGAACTGATTCTCATTGAAAATAGTATTTAACGGATCCTTCAAAACGATTTCCTCTTCGGTCAGTTGTCTACACATCATATCTGTGAGGAAATGATAAATATATAACTCATTCATATTAATACCAAAATTATTACAATTTGTTAATTAAACTCCAGATATGATTTATAATTGACTGATGACTGACTGATGACTGACTGATGACTGATTAAAATGGTTTTGTTTATATTAAGTCAAATATTTAATCTAATTTTTTATTATATCATTAATTATTACTTAATAATAATAAACCTTGATCAATTTATCACACTATTTTTGTATTACTCTTAAGAACAGCTGCCACAGAGTCAACACAAGTCCTTATATTTTTAAAATTCAATTCAATTAAAAACAGAAAAATAAGTTTTAGGAATGTTTTCATAGCTATTATTTGAGGCAGAATTTGAATTAATAAATATTTCGTGAATTCTTGTTCTGATAGTCATCTTAAAGCAATTCATTCCCTAAAAAGTTGGCCCAAAATAAGTGAGAGTAAGTCGTAAACAACTTTCTCCTGTTTTTCACCTAAAAAACTATAGGAATAACATGTCTTTATTGAACAAAACAGTAGAGCCGACCGATGGCTACCAACTATTGAACAAATAATTCCTTATCCTTTGCATTGAAAGTTAATACAATAGATGGTTGTGAGCAACTCTATCCCTCAACAGATCAACAGGATTTATGGCCACTAAAAACTGAGTCATTGTGCTCTTAGTAATACATCTTTTCTGAGTTCATCGTAAAAATATATCTTTAACTCAAACAGCAAACGATTGTAAAAAGGATGGACAGGAGTTAAAAAGGGTGTAGGGGTAGAGGTGGTAGGGGTGCAGCTGCTATTTTTTAGGCCAAACAATAGCCGTTGGCCACACTTTCACGTCTATTACTTTTACAATTATGTTTGACTTTCTTTTTTTGTAAGCATTCAATGAAAGATCAAATGGAAAGTGAAATCTTTAAAAAAAGGTTAAGTTGTAAACACTTTCGAATTTTTATTGCCTGCAATCGACATAACTAGTGATCCACTAATTTTGTTAAGAATTTGTTGAAAACGTCTAAAAATAGAAACACTTTTCTCTGATAAACAACATTTGCCCACAAACTCAAAGAGAAAACTATTCTCAAACTTTTTGTTAGAAAAGAAAAGTTTTATTAGTTTTCAACAGTTTTTAAATTCAATAAGTTTTTAATCTAAAGTATTTGAATAAAATATTTTGTGTTGAATACTATCCCCATATAATCCCATCCCATCTCCAAAATATGCTGTTTTTTTGAAAAGTTTGTGGAAAGCATTTGAAAAAAGCGTTAGAATTGTAGAGAAACAAACTGTCAATTTGTGTTTTGGCGAAAATTTCCATCAAAAATATTTTCTCTTTCAATGATTATAAAGAATATTTTGCTTCCGCACTGGCGTTCAGTGGTGTTCACTGGCTTTCAGTCCCATTATATCTGTATTTGAGGAGTTCTGACGGCATTACTGTCCAGACAAAGCAATCTATTATTCATATTAGGGAAGAGCCTGTGCTTTGATCTCCACTTTCTCTCGAATTTTTTTATTTACAGTTAAATTCCTGTATCAGTGAGTGTGCGGAACGCGTGCAACACGTGTTGGCCACCAGTGCTGTCAATGCGTTAAGAATAGGGGAGAGAGTGTTCTGTTGTTGAGGTTATTGCCAGCTGTCAGACTCTCACTCTTTTTAATAGGAAATGGCTAACAATATGTTGTTTTCCGGGTTTCGATTGCAAAACATGTCTTGAGTGGTCAATACGAAGCACTCACCCGTTCGGTCATTTCAGCGGTTTTCTACTTTTTTTCTTTTTTAAGCGAATGAAATATTGGTATAACTCTATCAGTGGTTCACAACTCGTCGCGAGTCGTTTTGTTACAGATATAGCACTGTTTGGATATGTTTTTTTGGGGTTTTCGTACTTTCGAAACCATTGTTTGTCTCAATCGTTCATTGAATCGTTGTTGGGGTTAACTAACAGTGCATTTACCTATTATACATAGTCTAGTGTTTGCACAATCGTACGGCAGTGCCACTGCCAGCTGCCAACTCATAACCAACTCATAGCATATTTATTGGTTGCATATTCACTAAAACCAGTATATCTTAAGTCTTAAGTACTCAATAAGTTTTTCAATAAATATCTTTTGGCAGACCTTAAGTCAAGAGAATATGAAAGGCGTTTCACCCGATTTGCTTTCTTTAGTCCGACATTTAAAATACATAACAATTCGATACAAAACTCAAGAATTGTTCAGATATTGTAAAAAAATGGTCAAATAGTTTGTTTGATTTGACGGACAATACCTTAAGAATAGAATCTCTTAAATCAAAACTATTGTTCATTTGAAAAGAGAAAGTTTTAACCAAATTTTAAGTTCATAACTAACACGTCTTTACACGAGTTGTCGTTCAAAATAATAAAATATACATAAAGTCTTCAAACTTTCTAAAAGTTAACAAAACAGTCATAGTTTTCCTGCATTTTTATGGAAAGCATTGGTAATAGATTTGAAACTATTATTGAGTTCAGCCAATAATCAATAGAATCGATATTAAGTATGAATTAAATAATTGTGAATTAATTAATTCCTGTGATTAGGGTATGGTTTGTAACAATAATCGATATAAAGTTGTATTAATGAGAGTTTATTAGAGTATATGAGACATTAGAGAGGCTGTGCAGAAAGAGAGACTGTGTTGTGGTGTTGATGTCTGTCAAGTCAACAACCTTTAAACTTAGTTCAACTTTCGCTTAGAAAACATTAAGTGATCAGAACAACGACCGGGAGTCCAAATGAAGCGGTAATAGTGATGGCAAAGCCCGTGAACTTAGATGTGCTAAAGTGCTGCCAATATCTCGGTATCTATTCATTTGGCTAAACGCCACCCAAACCCGGTTTTGATTCGAGCGTTCAGAGCGTGTCGTTCGGATGACGCCCTCCAGGGTTCGTCTCTTAACAGCCAGTCAGACCACTTTCGCTGTTATTCGCAACCTTGAAACTGATTAAAGCATCCAAACAGTACTCTCTGTCCAACACAACGCTTTGCAGCAGTGCTTTCGAATGCTCTCATATTCTCTACAATTCTGTTGTCTCATCACTTTATAAGTGTTGGCTCTCATGAGTTCAAACAAAATCTAAACTTTTGAGACAACTTTTATTTTAAAAGTGATTCTAATTTTTATATATTTTATATTCAGTTTTCATATTAATCATCGATTTATATGTTTTCGCAATTTTTTGGACTGTTTTCCAGTGTTTTATTCATTGATATTATAATTAATTAACAAATTCTTGGATTCAATTGATTTCGAATAACAAAATCGGTTTAAAATGATATTAAGTGACAAAGATTTACAACTTCTGAGTTCTTTGCCTCAGAACGACTCAGAAAATGATAGAAAGGATAATGACTTGAAAATTGGTAAGAAATCATCAAAAAAAAAAACTTGGAAATTTTACCTTGTCGATATTGCTCTTTATTCTTGTATCTTTCTATTTATTTTGACTATAATTTGAAAACTTTATTCAATGCTTCAAAAGTAAAGTAAAGTATTGATTAGTTATTAATTTTTTGGTTAACTCTATTAAATGAGTTAATTTTCAATGTTATTTGCGGTCAATGAACTTAGCATTTGATAAGTTGTTTGAATAGTTTAGAGTTGTATTGCTTAGAGAGGAGTGAAACTGCCTTTCGGTCATTCAATTAATGCAATGATTAGCTCAGAATTTCTTTGAAATTCATTTGTAATTCATATGAAAATCAGTTTTTATTTTTTATATAATCGTAACAAAAGTTTTTAATTTGAAATAATTTTGTTATAAATATTTAATATTTGTTTTAATGAATGGTTTGATTTTATACAGAATTCGACGGAACGACAGTCTTATGTCGTGTTTGTGGAGACAAAGCGAGTGGCTTTCATTACGGCGTACATTCGTGTGAAGGCTGTAAGGTTTGTGACCCTTTCCATCATTATTAGATGCAGTGCTCACAATGTAGTGCTATTATGGTTGCGATCAATACCAGTAATACTGATATCGATTAGACTTTAGATATATTTAAAGATTAAATTCACAAAACATTTGTCTAATATTTGTGCCAAAACTAGTATTGGATTAGAAGATAGTAATTGTTTTATTATAATTGGATTTGTTTGGGGGTAAAAAAGTATGAAACCCAAAGTCAAAGATATCACAGCAGAGCAGCAGCTCTGGCAGAGCAGTCGAGTTCACGGCCGTCCAAATTCATTCTTGATGTCAGTATTGGCAATGAAGCCGTTCAATGCCCTGCACTCTAACAGCAGCTTATATCAGCTCATTTCTGCTATTCCTCTTCTTTCTCCCCAAGTCTTATCTGGTCCTTAAGTGTTGAGCAGTCAGTTCTATACAAGTCCTACAACAGTCCTACTGATTCACATACTTTAGTCCACAACACTGTCAGTAATAAACTCTAGTTCTCTGTTTGACTGAATTTATTCACTTAAATGTGTTTTACTTTTTTCTAAGTTAAATGCAAACTATTTTGGTTTAAATGACAAAAAGTTGTGGCATTTGCCAACATTTGCCAAAAAGTTCAGTGAACGCGATATTTGTGATGCGCTATCATTCTGTCTGTTCACTAACACATCGCCCCGAATGCAATACCAATGATTAGAAATGATTAGATTTGAGACCAAACCAATCATTTGCAATAAAAAACACTTTAATTAGAATAAAATTTAGTTTTTTAGGGATTCGTCTCTACTTTTGTTAGGATTCTGTGTTTGTAGTCATAGAAACTTAGAATGAAATACAAATCAAACATATAATTGTCTGTTAACTCAGATGTGAGTTAACTATAAAAACAGCATTTTATGGAAAGCGTATGCATTCAGTTATCAATAATATTTAGTTTTTTATTAAAATCGATGCGAAAGCAGACAGTAATTGGAGTTTAGATGCAATTGTCTATACATAAAGCAATGGTATGATTGGTGTGTCGGTGCTATATAGCACGTGCTTCACTTATTGCCCTTGAAAATGTCTTTAGTTCAATGACCTGATACTCCAGTGCTGTTCATTGTATACATAATACCTGCGCAGTAAAGGCCATAATATATACTGCATAGAAAATATAGCATAAGTACATCGCTCTCATCCATATATTTTTATACCTGTACTTTTTTATATGAGTTCATTAGCCCTACTGCACACAAACTCAACAAAGTTTGTGCCCCTTCTCTCTCATAATCTCAAATTCGTAATATATTTTGCATTCAATCCTTAATGTATAATACATTTACACAATATATGGCTTTTCCTTTTCCTTGTGTTTGACAAAAGAATGAGACCAAATATAAGCCATTTTAGAGGACAAGTATTGCACCCATTTATCAAAAATGCCTTAACTATACTCTTGCCTAAAATCTATTGCTAAAGTATAGCCAAATGTTCACTTTTCTCTCCTCTTTTCTGTTCTCCTTCTTTATTATTGTAATATATTTTGTCGTATTGTGAGCCACCCTTTCCTACACCCTTGAAATAAGGCTTTTTGTGTTTCACCGAAAGTGGTCGGTTCACTCTAATGTGAATCTGAATTTTCAAGTTCAGGGTTACAGAAGTGCTGTTTAGATCAGTTCATCGAACTCTAGTGCTCTATTCTAGCCTTGAAATACCAAAACTCTTTCGTCCGGTCTTTGAGGGACTGAACATAGAGTTCATCGAATCAAACCATAGTTTAGTTTTTGCTTACCTTAAATCTGACTTAAATTAGTCATAGACTTCCTCTACTTATTTGCTGTTTATTTACAAATCAAAACTTTACTCAACAGTAAATTTGTGTCAATCCATTCAATCCATTAATCCCTTCCCTAAACAACAATTCATTAGAAATATTATTTTGTTCGACATTTCACTCATTTTGAGTCCTATTTAATGAGAATTTTGATAATTGACTTTAAGGTAAGAATACTTTTCTATTTTTATATTTGTCTTAAATACACAAAATCTACGAAAAAAAGTGACCAAAAGTATTGAAATGAGTGTTGAATTGGTTTCTTATTTTTCGCAAAAAAAAGTTTCGTTTTAACTGATTTCCTGTCCTTAAGAGCAAAACTTTTCATAACAAAAGAAGGAAAAGTGGTGATAGAATTTGTCAGCTTATTTTAGGTCAGGGACGGGACAGGCGTTAGTCAATTATTCTGAGTAGTGTTGCAATGTTTCCAAACCATCTGACCGGTGGATACAATTGTCAAAACCTAAGACAGACTCCCTTTTCCTCTTTCTTTTCAATTCTGTTAAACATGTCTAACAGTTATCACAATTGATATAATATTATGTTATGTCGTCCGTCATATGCCAACCACCGGTCATTCAACGCTGAACTGACGGGTTATGTGAATGAATGGTGGGGTATAACACACCTGCCCTCAACTCACTAACAAAAGTTATTTACTTCGCGTTTCAAATAACAATAAATCAATAATCGCTAAAACTTATTGTTTTGGTTATTATAATTTCAAAACAACTAATCCATAGCTTTCTCTCAAATCGATAGAAATTAGTTTTTTTTTACTGAATTTAGATTTTCATTCAATAGACTAATGAATAAATTGAAATGAATTCGAGACAAACAAAGTTTATCTTTTGTCTGAAATGTGAAGTTTATCTAAAATTTATTGACTGCTATACTGATTGGCTTTAGTTTGAGTCAAACATTTATGGCCCGAAGTGTTTCCCTAATGGACTGATTGCGTAATGCATGTTATGCTGACCAAAAGATAGAGTCAGAGTTTGTAATATTGCTATGAATGAGATGGAGTGGAGCGACGCCTGATGTTGTATTAGTGACAGTATTACCTGATAACCTGTTTGGTTAGTACTGTACGCAAGTGTAGGCATACCATACCATCACAACAGTTCAATGGCCTCCGTTGACCTGCTTTGAGCTTTCGCTCCTTCAGGACGTCGACCCAGTGTTGACTCCGCCTTTTCCTCTTGTCTTTCTCTCTAATACTTGAGATAAATTTACATCATTTGTACCACTATTTTAAAAAAATAGTCAACAACTCATCGAATGTTTGAGAATTGCATTAATTACTCAGAAATGGACCCAATTTTTGTGGAAAACTCTGATTTTCAATTCAAAACATGAGGTCTTAGAATATTCTCGATTACATTAAAACAGTTAATCATTTAAAACAAGTTCTATCAGAAAACAATTTAATGACAGCAAATGCTTATGTGTGCTAACGATTAGGTCGTTCACCTCAAGCACTACATAGAACTGAGTAATTGCCAAAAACCAAAGTCTCGTTTAATTGCAAAGCATTTGAATTCCTTTTATTTTGATATGAAATTCACTTTCTATTGATTCTATAATTGAGATCTAAATATGACCTCAAACTCAAACGAATAGCATTTATGAGGACAAGAAATAACTTCCGGTTCGTTCAGTATTACTGATATTTTGCTAATTTTTTGGGGTTAATATACAACTCATTTGATAATTAGTTCACTCATTTTGAAAAACATTTTTAAAAATTGATCTCAATTTTAGGGCTTTTTTCGTCGAAGTATTCAGCAAAAGATCCAGTACAGGCCATGTACCAAAAATCAGCAATGCAGTATACTCAGGATCAATCGCAACCGATGCCAGTACTGTCGACTTAAAAAGTGTATCGCTGTTGGAATGTCAAGAGATGGTAAGTATCTTATCTTTCCTTCATTTATAAAATTTTAATCGAGTTTAACATCAATTAAAACATTTTAAAATGAATTTGAAAACAAAAACTTTCACTTAAATTAAATGATTTGATTGTCTGTCCCAAAGCGGCAGCACTTTGTGTGCAACTGTTGAATGAGTCGACACTCAATTTCAAAGCAGTATATGTGTTGTTTGAACACAGAATCGCCAGAATTTAATATCTAATGTAAATGTAATTTTCATTTGAATATTATTTTATTAAATTTATTTTTCTCACATTTAATTGATTATACGATCGATTTCGAGGCCTTTACTCAAGTAATTAAAATTTAGGAGAAAATGCCATTTATTGCGATTGAATTACAAATATAATTAAAATAAGAAAATTTTAAATTAAAATTCAAAATATATTTTGAAAGAATTATAGAGAAAAAGGCAAATAAGTAGAGAAATGTAAATGTAATTCGTCTGTAATATATAGCATCTGTATATGTAGACATTATTAGCTCCATTGCTAGGATTTGATGCTACCTTTCGCCCACTCATCACTTTATACATCATTCCTGAGTATTGATAAAAAAGAGGACAAACAATGTCTTCCGCAATGCGTCAAAAATACTGTTTCATCTTTTAATGTATTTGAAGCCAAAAAAAATTTAAAAACATTTTTGAAAATAATTTTTTAATAAACAAATTATTTTTCATTATCTGTTGAGACTATAAAAGCATTTGATATGAAAATATGTTTTAAACAAATTATTCGCTTTTTTTTATAATTAAAATGAAGTTCAAGGATGTAATGGTTGAAAATATTGACAATAGTTTATTGGAAGCGTTGGGAACGGAATAAAACGACTGACGTTATTCTGTTTGAGCATAACTTACGAAATAAATATCATTTATTTATAATCCTTTTGAAGGTCAAGGTTTTGATCGATCGCTAAATTTTCCGCAAAAACCTTTTCATTGCATTTCTGCAAATCATTAGAAAGTTTTTAACTATTAATAGGATTTGAATTAAGGAAAAGTGTAATCAAAAGTGTAATTATATATCCATCAAACTATTGATCGCATTTATTAGTTTTCTTTCAAATATTAATTAAAAGTCTCTTCTTTTAGGCGGAAATAATTTTGAAAAATATAATGTTTACTCAAATTTCAAATTTTCAGTTATTATGTTCTTTGACTTAATTTTAATTTTGAATTAATTTAATATAATTTGAATATAATTTTTGTAATTTATTTGATTTTCTCCTCTAAAATCAGTGCGGAAGCGAAACACAAATTGAAGGACAGTTTATGTTTAATATAATGATAACAAAGAAATTGTGCCAAAAATATTTGCAATTAATTTAGTTTCGCTTTTTTTTTCTCTCAAGTATTTTAATAAATACGTAGTCATTTAGAATTAGTTTGTTAACAAGTGAACAAGTTCATCTTAGTTATCATTTAATTGGAATTAGGTCATTATTTGATTTTAATCAGTTTTCACTTCAATATAAACTATATAAAGTAACTAAAAAGTTCAAGGGTAATCCCACTGAGAGTTCTCATATAAGCTCATCTTGACAAGAATATGACCATGTTGTTTTTGTTTTCTTATTCTATTCAATTCTATTCTTCCATATAATATAAAACTCGTGGCATTCAAAGAGATCATGCGCTCAAACGTCTTGTATAACAATTATTGATCTATACTTTTGAATGTCAGGAATAATCATATTTAAGGATAGAATCGATTAATTTCTTCGACGGATCTTCGCTTTAATTTAATTTCAAATCTAAACGAAAACACAGAAAAAATTGTCTAAATATTCTAAAACTAAGTAGAAATGAAAGAAATTGATTGATTAGTTGACAGAATAAATTAAAGTGTTAGTAACTATGTTAGTAGCCATGATAACTTAATGGTAAATTACTATTTCCAATAAATTAAATGTCGGATTTCAAGGTTTAATTTTGAATTAAGTGAAGAGCAATGAATTAATGGATTTTATTTAATCGAAGTCTTGAAAAAAGTAAAAGAATTGATTATGAAATGAGTGAACCGTCAGATAGAAGTATAGATAGAACTAACGATCGATTCTTATTACTCAGTTCTCTCTCTACCTGTCTCTTGTAGTTTTGTTCTTGTTAAGTTTCAAATCAAATGCAAGAATATTCTGCAACGAGTCATGGATTGTGTGCACAGTTTGGGCGCATTTGACTGTAACTGAAATTCTGGAAAGCGATTCGGCAGAAAAGATCGTCGAAGTGTTGCGTTGGTTGTGTCGGTTGTGTAATATAGACAGCGAGTGGGGACATACACCGCAGTCTTTCCCCATTTCGTCCGAAGTGTTTACGTGTTTGACTGCTGTTTATTATATATTGAGTCACATTAACCTTGAAAATGCAAGCGCTCTATTGCAAGGTCTCTATCGCTCCGTTATTTCACTTTCACTACTATTATATACCACTGTTTTAATTGAAGAGTTGGTCTCTAACTCTAACTTTTATATATATCGCTCTCACTATTTATCCGAACGACTAATGAGTTATCATTTATTTGAAATAATTTGAATTAAGTCTACAATTTGTTGGAAACGGTTTCGTATTTGAGTTCTCAAACAATACTTTCTTAATATAGTTTTTAATATTTGTGTCAAATATATCTTATGTTATGTCATCGGTATCAGTGATGCACTTCGACAGCATCACAAATATGACCCATTGGTCTGAACGAAGGCCACAACAGCCGCCTAAGAGTCAGTCAGTCAGTCAGACCATTAGCCGACCGCCAATATTCAGTACTATGGTTTCCAATTCAAATCTTAAATGTCAGACAAATCAAATAAGTCGACGAACAAATGTTGAGACTCGAGTGCCGAGTCTTCATCCGCCGCCTCCGCCCCCACTTCCCGCTCATTTACCTTATTATTCATATCCTGTTCATCACAATAATTCTTATGGACTCCTAAATCCTCTTCTGAGTGGCTATAAATCGACGACAACTTATCCAATAAGTGTTAAGTCGATGTGTGATAAAAGCCAGTGTAAGTCCAATAATAGTTTCAATTATTTGTTTTTTAAAATTATTGATTGTTTTAAGTTTTCATTCGTATTATTGTATTATAATTAAGTTTTAACTCAATTGAAGGCATGAATTACTTCATTTTTTATTGAATCACTACTTATAAGTAGTAATTAATTAATAAAAGAAATTAGCGTTTAATACATGTATTGATAAAAATATTTTCTGATTTTACATTTCAGGGCCAATGATTTTAACTTAAATCGTATTAACGCTAAGTTTAGAGGTCAGGGATAGCATTGATTTTAACATTTTCTATGTATATCCGAACAGATCTTCAAATACATTATATTTGCAAAGATTTTTTGCAATCGTTTCACAAAATTATAAAACTTAATACAAATTCTTTAATTTTATACTCAACGCAATTATTATAAAACACTTATTAAATGAATTTAAAAAAAAATGCAAACAATTTGTGTGAAATTCTCTGAATTTTTAAGTGTTTTAATTGATGTTATAATTGGTGTGAATCAAAATATTTAACAATTTGTTTGTTTAGCGGTGAGGTTTGGTCGGGTCCCTAAACGAGAAAAGGCCAAAATATTGGCAGCCATGCAAAAAGTGAACGCAAATTCGCAGGAAAAAGCTCTCTGTCTTGAATTGGAGGACGAGAATCGTCTGTTGGCCACAATCATTAAAGCACACGAAGAGACCTGCGATTACACTCGCGATAAAGTGGCCCCTCTTATCGAGAGGTCTAGAACTCAACCGGTTTATGCTCACTGTCCGCCACAAATGGTAAGTCTCTCCCAATTTATTGATTTTCTCTTTTTTAATCTATTAGTGAAAATACGTTTGACTTAAAAAACAGTTGTGTCCTATTATAGGAAAATTGCCGTCTGTTTGAGTAATAGTATTAGTGATGGCTCTAATGTAAAGCGAATTATTTTTAGTCCAAACCATTCTTTTCCACGAAATTTCGATCGTTTCAATGACGCAATTGTAGGCCATATTATGCCTTTGCTATACAATACCATATCTCACATCTGCGTTATATAACATTAGGTTATTTGAAAAATTATTAAATCATTGATTAGATTTTGATATAGATTTACACTTTTATTACAATTTTAGAGATAAACCAATTAATTAATCTCTCGTTTAACTCTTTTATTAATTTTCTTAGATTTGATTTTAATCGAAGGTTATTATGGTTTCAGTATTTATACGAAAATTTATTTCATTTCTAAATCATTTGCTTTTGAGAGCTCTTCGATAACTCTTTGCTTGAAAGTCAATATCTATTATAATATGTGGTGAAACCACTTCTTAGCTCACTATCTATGGCTGAGCAATCAGGAAACCGGAAGGGAAAGCGAGACCTCCACTGATATTAATAATTAGAATCTGAGATCACTTGACCCAAATCGGCTCAAATAAACTCCTATTTAATTTTTGTCAGATCAGTTACGCCTCGATTTTGTTGTATTTTTGCTTTTTTCTCGTTTTAATTCAATTTCTACAAATAAGTGGTAAATAACGCACTCAAATAGAGACTGTATATGACAAGTAATGACCACTTGTGTGCACTTCTGTGCGGTAGAGCTATCACTTGATTAACAAATCAAAATTCGATTGAATGTCAACTAAAGTAAAAACAAAATTAATTTAATGTTCATTGGATTGACGTAAACTATCATTTAAAGGAAACGTATGAACAGCACAACCAAATAGTTTTCTGCAAATATTTTTTTTTTAATAATATCTCAATTATAAGACTGTCAAGGTCTTCTGCGAAGCGCTTCAAATTAACAAGATTATATTTAGTTTCATTTACTGTTTGAACAGTTATTAAAAAAACAAAAAATATTATTAATTTAGCGATTCTTCAGTCAAATGTTTTTTTTTCAATCTTTAAAATCCTTGGCCTCAAAATGATAACAAAATGTAAAATAAATTGATTTAAGACATGAAGACATTGTCGGCTCTTAAAGCGTATAATAAAGGGTTTCATTTTTTATTAGCCATTTATTGATAGAAAACTCATACAAACTCTGATATACTTTAGATATTTTTGTAGAAAAAATGTTATCAAAAACTATTTCACAACTATTTGAAGAGAAAATAGAATTAAAAATATTAGCGAAACAAATGTAGTCAACTATTTCTGATATGAATTCCTTGAATACAATGTCAAGGTCAGGAAGATGTAGGTGCTGTGCATCAGCGTTGCAGCAGTCGGTGATATATACAATCGAATGGAATTTTGTCGCACAGACTCTAAATTTCAATTATTATATAGAAAGGGATAACAGTACCCTAGCTATTGGTATGGTGAGCATAGGGTAAACCTTGACCAAAATCTAGACTAAAACAATGATTTAGGTATTTATGTTCGCAGATAAGAGATATTTGTAGGCATTCTATCAATTATTGATTAACTCTTACATTACAATAGGAAATGATTTCAGTGGAAGTATAGCTTAAAATATACCACATTTGACAGCACTTATAGATTAATACAATTATTTGTGATTATGTATTGATTGAAACCAATATTTTTCTTAAGAATTATTTGATATAAATTTATTGATTGATTGACAAATAATTTGTCGTTAGTGTCGAAACAAAGCCAAAGATATTGTGTTCATATGATTCTCAGGTGACGGCATCGAAGGTCGGATCCAATTTTAAGGACAAAATTTGTTGATAAGCTATTGTGAAGGTTAGAACCGTTAGATTACTAACAGCAACAGTCGTTTGTCGATTCCTAAAACAGTGATGAGTCCACAAATTATAGCTCTATCTTAACATTATTTCAAGGACTCAATATATTCACAAATAGCTGACAAATGAGGAAAAATTCGAAGCCTTTCAAAGCATTTCACTTTTTTTGATCCCTTTCTTAAGAATAAAACAATAAATTGTACTTTAATGCCATTTCATTATATCTGACATAATTTCTAACGGCTATCAGACAAGTGTTAAGATTTCCAGTGAAAAACAAATAATATTTATAAACAGCCACTGATTTCATGGAATTTTTGTAACACAATATTGTTTTCAAATATTATCGCAATTTTATGATATATTCCTGAATACGACAAATGTGTACATATTTTTCCTTACTATTGATTTGATACGTAAAATATGAACGATATATAATTATTGTTTGATAAATGCATTCAATTGACAAATAGGTATATGTCCTTGGCTTAAATTATCCCTTCGCTAAATATCAAACCATTGCTTTCCCTAATATTGTAGACGTATTTTCATTTAAAAGAAATCCCAGTCTTTTCTTAACAAAAATAATAAACAAAATTAATTATAATTTTTTGAAGGCCTGTCCTTTGAATCCTTTGCCACAACATGTGATCGACAGCGGCGGCACCAGTCGTATCCTCGAAGACTTTAGCGAAAGATTTTCGCCCGCAATTCGGGGGGTCGTCGACTTCGCCAAACGTATACCGGGATTCGGGATGTTGTCACAAGACGACCAGGTCACTTTACTCAAGGTATAGCTCATCTCTCACACACATATAGACTGTAGTGACTGACAAATGTTGTTTGGTATTAGGCGGGAGTTTTTGAAGTATTGTTGGTTCGATTGGCGCTTATGTTTGACTCTCACACAAACTCAATGATATGCTTGAATGGACTGGTCCTGAGACGGGAAGCACTCCATTCGGCGAGCAATGCCCGGTTCCTTTTGGACTCAATGTTCGACTTCGCTGAGCGACTCAATGCTCTGCGATTAACCGATCAAGAGATCGGCTTATTCTGTGCTGTAGTAGTGATCGCTGCCGGTAAGCCTTTTTCTTACATTCAATTTTATAACCACTGAATATGGAGTGGAAAATATATTTCCTTCACTCATGTCATCATTTCCTTGAATTTTTGTGGACTTAAATTTAAGGAATAGTTGTTATTCTTTTAAACGAAACTCATTTCGAATAACTTTTTGTTTTTTGTCTACAAATGCTTTCAAACGGAAAACTCAAGAATTTATAACTAAACAAACGGCGCATTATTTCCAGTATTTTTAGTTTCATTTGAAAAGCGCTAAAATTTTATTATATTTATATTTCATTGAAATCTTAATTCAGTGATAATTATCACAATTTCTCAGATTAATACCAGAATAGTCTGGAAATGACGCATATTTTTGGAGACTTCCCTTAAAATAAATTTTCTTTTTTTATTTACTGAGAAAAAGTCAAAATTATTTTTTTCAGACATTTTTGAGATAATTTTAGACTTGTTTTGCTTTTTCTTTGAGAAAACAGTTTTTTTTTCTGTCGATTCCATTATATGAGAGGTTAGTTCAGTGAAAATAAAGTGTCGGTCATAGTGTAGGTCAGTCTTCAGTGATTGTAGGTCAGGGTTGTAGTCAGGGTCAGTTCCTTCTTGGCCTAAAAATAAATTCCATTTCAATAGTGAGTTGTTTTCCATAATATAAAGTAAACTTTCGATTCTTGTGATTGTGTTAAGGCTTTGGACTCAGACTTCGTTCGAATATAAATTAAATTAGTTTTCATTGAATTTGTTATTGATTTACATAAAACAAAACCAAATTCAGTAAAACTTAAAGACTTGAACTTATTTAACGGTTAAACAGAAAGTCGAGTATTTTCTGAATTAAGTTGAAGTCGATTCATGAAAACTCCCTGAGAGATATCCCTGACCCCAATCGTACGGCAAATATTTTTCAGACAACATCTTCAATAAAGACGTTTTTTTTAAAGAATGGAAAAAATATAACAACAATAACTGAAAAGTGAGATTTGTTGTCCTTATTTCGCTGGCTCTGACCCACTTTCCAATACTCCCTCGACTCTCCCTCTCCACTCCCGCACTGATGAGGTCTACTATTAGTTATTGTCGACTCTCTTTGGACTGAGTTTTGTTGTGGAGCTTAACATTGGTTTTTAAATAACAACTAAATTATTTCCAGTTATTAAAATTACACCAATTGTTAGAGAGTTAGAGTAACTTATGCTTGAATTTGCACCGACTGCCGATACCCTGACCTACTTGTAGAGGAGATGCTTATGTCATTGAACGACACGATTGCTCTCTCTGTTAGACCTTAGCCTTGAATATGAACAGAGAGTGAATAATAGTAATGCTACCAATGCTTCCTTTCGCCAGTCCTCCAGCACTCGACAGTCGACTGCTCGCAACCACAGATGCGATTCAGACTTTGTTCCCAACCAGTCGTTGCAAAACTATTGAAGTTTTTCATATTTTCCTAAACTTTTTTTCATGTTTTCCTCAAATGTGTTTTTAAATGTAATTTTGAGTCAATAAATCCATATTCAGTGATATCACAGCCAATTGATTGGAGCAATAATTAAGTGTTTTAATGCCTTATTCAGATCGACCCGGTTTGAGAAATGTAGATCTCGTGCAGAAAATTAACCGAAAACTGGACGATGTGTTGCAAAAAGCAGTTTCATCGACACATCCGGAAATTCCTAATCTTTTCAATGAATTGAAGAAAAAGATTCCAGACTTAAGAACTTTGAATACACTTCACTCCGAAAAACTATTGGCCTATAAAATGGAGCCCAGAAATGGTCAGTCGGACGCTCCCAATGCCCACAACGAAAGTCAATCAAATGTTTGTAAATACGCGAATCTATTTCCCGAACAATGGACTCAATTGGCTTCGATTGGAGCCATTCCTACCAAACATTTGGACGATGAGAACAGTTCCACTTCTCCGGCGCAGACCAGTCATCACGAATGGAGTAGTTCTGATTCAAAGGATGAGCATGATGCTTCTTTTGGAAGTCCTCGATCTATGAGTAGTAATGGAATGTCTATCGAAGAGTGTCGACTGCGCTCAAACTCGATATCGAGTGCCAATAAGTCGTATGTGAGCCATACTGAACCGCATGAAAACGGACTCTATTCCGGTTCTCGGCTGAGTTATCATTTAAGCCGACCCTTGAAAATGACAAACAATTCGATGTCAAGTCCTCAAAACGATATATCAAACCACGAATCGAATGTTTCAAATGTCGACGATTATTATCATCGCATCGATAGTCAAATGAAGAGTAATTTGAGCGCCAGTATGTCAGCCATCGGTTCGATGTCGACGAGTGCCAACTATAGTAAAATACGTCGAGTCGACTCTCCAACAGATTCAGGCATTGAGTCCGGTAAAGAACACGGAAATGGCAGCACTCCTACCACATCCGTGTGCTCTAGTCCCCGCTCAGCCATGGATGATAAGGTTAAGGATGTGTCAGACTCTGAGTCCAATGAGAAACACGAGTCGATCGATGATATGCCCATGTTGAAACGCGCTCTTCAGGCACCGCCACTCGTCAATACAAATAAAATGATGGATGAGGCCTATCGTCATCATAAGAAATTTAGGGCCGCCGCCAGAAAAGACGAAGCGCACAGCCCTTCGACCACAACCACAATTTCTGCGCATCCAATCCAAGAATCGTTGGCCACTTCGCACAGTACTCTTCTTAAGACTTTGGAACAGCCGTCGAAGTATATGAACGAACATCAGTTAAAACGAACGGATTTGATTCATAACATAATAATGAGAAATGAGGCCGCGTCCGCCCCCACCCCCACCTCTGCTCCCAATTGGAAGAATGGTCGACATTCAGAGGTGTCAAACGGACAGAATGGACACTACATGTATCATAATGTCCCTCATTTGAGCCCTAATACCACAAATGGTGTCCATAATAACGTCCCAACCGGTGCTACGGTTCAGTCGTTGCTATCAGGACAACAGTCGAAGAGTGTTGTCGTCTGTCCGCCCGGTCTCTACATTCCATCGGCGTATTCATCGCAATCGTGTCCGTATTCTTCAGCACAAAATGGAAGAACAGCTAAGCTGTCATCGATGTCACCCACAGCACAACAAACAGCACAGCCATCAAGAATTGTTTACTCGTCTTCATTGGAAGCACAGCATCACAATTATGTACAACACACTCGTCGATCTCCGTGTCCTACGACGACCTCCCCGTCTGCAGCACTAGTCATGGGCGCAACGCCTCCTCCACCACAAGCGTCAACTCCTCATATGTCGAGAACATGTGTTTCGGAGCCATCAATCGCTGCAATACTATTCTCACAGTCTGACGGCACTGATTCTCAGCCCCTGAACCTATCGAAGAAGGCATCGCCACCAAACTCTCCCACCGCAGACATTGCCATCAAAATTGAATCATAAGAAACTTCGATATATTGAAAGACATCTTTTGCTTTCTTTACATTTAATTTGGATTTAATTCAAAACATTTTCGACAAAACATTGGTTTTTATCCAAAATTATTACTTTCTTCACATTTGGAGCAATGGATCCATAGATGAGATGATGGTCTGCATCGCATACATACTATTATTATTATTATATAATTATTATATTAATATTATTATATCATCGCATCACTCAAACTATTGGAGACACAAATATGTGTTTCGATTCATACTTTCAAACCTTAAATATCATAAAATGTATATAATTTAAAAGAAAACAAATAATAAGTTAATTATCACTCGAAGAGCCCTAAAATGTTGACAAAGTCTTGGATGGAAAAGATATTATTCTTTGGTTAGGAGTTATGTATTTGTAATGTAAATGAAAGTAATATAACAATATATGAGTCGTTCGCTTGTGGTTAATGTTTGGCTTCTCTTCTAATTTTTTTATATTGTTTCCCATTTTTTCGATTATATGACTTAAGAACGGTTTTCAATAGAATTGTTTTTTAAAAAGAAATCAGATTTTCATTTATTTATTTCAATTTTAAATATAATTATATATAAAATTATAAAAGAAATGAATTTAATTATAATTTAAAAATAATATTCTCTTTTTACAGACTCTGGGTTTCAAATGATTGGAATCTTATATCTGTTGTTGAAATATATCTGTTGTAAGATTTCAATGTTTGAAAACTAAATAATAAAAATCGGTTATAAATCAGCGAATAGTGAAAAGTTTTATGGGATGTCAGGGTTTCAATAAGTATTCGCTTAATTAAGCGATCGGTTTATTCTATGAATTTTCAGTTCTACTCCTTATTAGAGGTTAGGTTTGGGAATGAATTTGGGAACAAATCATTGATAAATAATAAATTGATATACAAATTATGAGATTCTGGTGGAGAATATACTGTGAAATAAACGATGTTTTACTGTATAATTGATTATTTATTCGTTCGTTTTGTCGAATAATTTCTTACAAAAACTAATTGATTGAAACTTTTGTGAAGTTTCGCCAAATTTCGATATTTCGTTGTTTTGGTGTTCAATGAAATACAATATAATGGTTGACAATCATTGAGAAGAATAATCACTTCTAAAATATATTTAATAACATTCAGACAAACCATTAGATACTCCTTCGAAGTCCCTTATATTGTCTACAAATTAAATAG
>JAQFZL010000134.1:0-22045 GCA_034695685.1 Galumna lanceata
TTTTGACAATTAATAAAAGTTTTCATTAATAATAATAATATTAATATTAATATTTATTTGGTTTTTCCATTAATAACCAGTTTTAAGAAGTCGTCGTTTTGACAGTTATTTCATTATTTGTCTCTATTTTTGATGCCTTCAATACGAAAATCTTATAAATAATGGAAATGATTTCATGAAAAAAGCCTATTGTGCACATCCTATGCTTACACCAGCACTGCCTACTTTACAATTAACATGAATTTACTATTTTTGTCATAATTACATTGTTTTATAGACTTGTAATGCATTCACTTTTTTATTAATATTCAATTTTTGTGGTTTTGGCTCAGAATAAATATGATTCTCAATGAAATTGAATGACACAATAAATTATATTAATTGCTTTTTCCATAAGAAATGATCTGATGTTAGTTTGTTTGCTCTGACGAAACAAAATAACATTTTTGACAGAAAATCTTTTTTTGGTTTGAATTATATTTTTGTCGTTTTGAGAAAATTTAGTTAATCGATGAGTCGTTTCCAGTGATGTGTTGAGAGAAGACTCCCTTTGAAAGCATTGTTTTATGAGAATTAGTATTGAATGGGAATATATGGGAATATTTTGTTTGAGTCATTTATTTGATATTACGTGACATAGACTTCTATCAAACTATTAGTAATTGTTATGTTATGTTTGCCTCAAATCTATTATTGAATTAATGAAAACTAAATAAGTTATATAAATATATTATATTAGCCTCTAATATATGAAATGATTGGAAGACAATTTCTGTTCTCTATATCTGTCATCGCATCCAATATATGACACAATAAACTAATGATGAGAATCACAATAAGAACGCCAATAGATTAGGTCATTCATCATATAATACATTAAACAATTATTTTAGAAAAGTTTTCATTCCATGAGTTGTTTATTCGTTGAAATTGAAAACCTATTGAATTGTATTCAAATGAATACAATTCGAGTGCAAACGTTTAGCTTATAATGACTTCTATTTAAGATATTCAACAAATAAATCTTTGCTTCAAATGATTATTTTTGGAGACTTTGTTTATATAAGTTTAAGCGTAAATATTAATATAAACATTATATAAACCAAAGCTTTTAATCATTTGAAAAGGATTTTTAAAAATTAATTATTTAAATAAATTTCATATACTTTTGGTTAAATGAAAGTGAGTTTCTTTAAGCTATACTTTCACTTTTGTTTCAATTGATTGATTGAATTCTATGCCATCGAATCCCAAATCGTTTCTCTTCTTTTTTTCCTCCGGAGATATCATTTTCTGTTGTAATCCTTCGGTAAAACTTCTAGTCTTTTCATAAATAAACTAAACTCAAAGAAAAATATATTTCCAGTCATTGATCGCAAAGTTTTTGTACAGAATTTCTATTGAAATAAGATTTTTCATTTCCAACAATTCCTTCAATATTTTATAAGAAGAAGAATCAGTTATGGATATATTGATCCTAACTTTTCCTCTGATTTATAAGTTTAATCAAAATTCATTCAACTTTTACTTTAAATCTTTGAAAAAATAAATGAATTTCCCTTTGAATTAAATGTCAAAAAATAGTGATTAACTCTAATTTTAGTTAAATAAATATTTTTTTTACCAACAATTTTGTCGACAAATCAAAGGGAAGGCCTTAACTAAAACAAAATCTCAAACCAAATAAAAAAATGTTACTAATGTTTATTTGAAGTTATTTTTAGATTTCAATTTGATTTAGTCGTGTATTTAGTCTTTAAATAAAATGTTTTAATTATTCATTTTTTTAATATAATATTTAAAATCTTTTAATAATTGAATGACTTTTGTGTTAATAAATAATAGTTTCCATTCATTACTAGATATGAGTTGTATATCAATATAGAAATTGCTTTTTTGTTTGTAAACTTGCAATTATAGTGGAAATCATTTGGAAATATACTATGTATTAGGAAAAAATATAAACATTTGATAGCCTCCAGCATTCATATGCATGATATTCAGTATTGGCATACATTGAGACGTCAAAAGGAAATGCACTTTTGTCGATGAATTCCAAGATTGTTATGTATAGTAAGTATAAGTAATACAGTGTTTCTATTGTAAGGTAAATGTCAAAGTTGAAACCTATGCACATCACTGACACATCACTTCCATATGAGACTAAATTGCTTTTGAAAGCGAGTAAGACATCAAATCTCAAGAAAAAATGTGTCGTTCTTTCGGGCATTGATTTGCTTTATTTTTTAGACTAAAATGTGTCACAAATTTGACAAAATGCTCGACATTTGACTCTCTTTTGCAATGAATATAAATTCACTCTAAGACTGTGAGAGAGTGAGAATGAGAGGAAAGTGAGAAGGAGGGAGAGTCACAAATTCACAACTATTAATGCATTGGATTGAGTGGAGAATAAAGAATATTCTTATGATTGTATATATTCTTATGATTGGTATAGTGTTTAGTGATGTTATGCCGAATGCAATGCAATACAATAATTCTATCGGCGATAAGTGATGTAATAATGAGGTCTCTCACAGTTCTATCACACAATTCCATTAAATACCACTTTATTTGAGAAGTGGAAGAATCGATCAAAAATAAATAAATAGGACTAAAATAATTGCTTTTCATGTGAGCATTGCTTGCATTTAAACACAACATTTACTCAACCAATCACTGCATTGAATAATTCATATTTTATTTATTGTTTGCACAAAATCTTCCTCTTCTTGAGGTTAGAACTAATGAAAACTCAATTCACTCACTAATCACTGTTTGACTCGAGAATAGCCATTCATCACAAATAGTGACAAAAACAAAGTCAACAGAAAGTGAACGAAAAAACTAAACTTTTTTTAAGAGTCAAAGTTTTTAAGAGTAAAAGTATTTGTCGATAAAACTTAAATAAACAAAACGTAAAGTATTGTTATATCGTTATCCGACCGCTGGTTATAAAACAAATCACAACTAAAAACTTGCGGATAAGTCCTAATAAAATTCAAACCTAAATATTAATGTTATGTCGAGTTTTGTGAAGTGAAGTCTAATAAAGTTTAGTCGACTTCCTGTGACTCTGTTTTAATTAGTGTTGAATTAACGCAAACTATAGTTTTGAATCTAAACTTTAGATGAAAATAGTCTGAGAAGTGAGTAATTACTATCGTTTGCGATATAGGTTACGATCCCATATAAAACGGGCGATATTTTACTCTTCAGTCGCCTCAACACAACTCTTAAATAGTCTTAAAACAATCAGAGTTGTTGTGTTGGGAACTATTTTGCCTCTCTTTTCATAAACATTAAGCGCAGCGACGGAATCAACACTTCAGCGCTCCAGTCCTTTGGCTCGATTCTTGAGGAGAGGAATGGGCGCAAAAAGTTTTGCCAAAGCATTAAATCGCTCTAAAATACACTCTATGTTTGATTCATAGACTATGAATATGTCTCAACGATTTTTCTTTCCTAAGTGTGAATTGTTTAGAAGTGGTTGTCTTTATCAGCGCTTATCAAAAAGCATATAATCGTCTGAACGACAATCTAATCAATTGTTTGAACGCATTTTACTTTTCAAGAAATCTTTGACTCCATTTACGAGATTTTTTTTATTGTAATAAAACCTAAAAGTATTGCATTTCATTAAAATTTATTTTTATATTAATGTTTGCAAATATTAAGTAAAGTGTTTAGTGAAGTGCACTTATTATACGATGACTTCTTATTATAACCATTTCATCATTTCGTTTCTCATTTTATTGTCGACCGACAAAATTGTGTCCAAAGAAAAGGAAAATGAGCTGAAATTCGAACAAATTGTAAATATGAAGAATTCGGGGGGAATCGGATGTCTTATAGTAGTGACTCCGTATGTGGACTCATGTAAGAGTCAATACACTTCAAGAGTAGGTAAAGTGGTAGAAGAGGGACATTCTATGCAGTCGGAAGAATACCGAAAACAATTTTGTTGTGGGTTTTGGTCACTTCGAGACTGTGTGGCAGACAATGCAAGACAAAAGTGTGATTCAAAGTCGGCGAAAGCCATCGCTAATATGAAAATATATTCGACAGAACATGAAAATGTATTTTACAAGAATTGTGACGGTTTTGAATACGGGTCTAAACAGTGCGGAAACGCCTCGACTAAAAGCATATCTCTCTGGACTTTAATCGTTACTCTCTTTATTGCTCTATTGATTAGACGATAATTGTTTTCTCATAATAACTTTATACTATATATTCATAATTCAATTAATATTTTATAAACATTTTATGAATAATTGAAAATTTAATAAACATTTTATAGACATCTTTTTCAGAAATAATAAAATTTTCTTCAAAAGAAAAGTTTTATCATTTTTTATTTGAATCTATTTTTAGAAATTTTAGAATTAACTAAAATTAGTGTCTTTTCGCTGAGACTCACACTTTTCTCAGTTAATGAGTCCTCTCTTCTGGTGCTTAGTTTTAGAGATTTAAAAAACAATGGTTGAGACGAGAAGTGCGAAAGGGCTTCAAATAAGTTATATCTTGTGTTCAGATCTGTTGGAATCAATTCTGTTTTGCTTTACAATACAATACTGTATTCAATAGAATAGTTTTTTGAAAGACAAGAGAATTGCCATAACTTTTCTTTTTCTGATGGAAAAGGTTTTTGTTTTTATCGTTTGGATCTGAAAAAGAAATCTTCGTTTCATTCTATGATTCCAATCTTTTTTAGGGACATATCTTTCAGACACTAAACTGTTTACTATCAGTAAATAACTCAGAGCTAAATATAAAGCGATTCTTTGAGATCACAATTATTTGTTGCGACAATTCTTTTCTTAATTCTTGACTAATGTTTATCTCGAACTTAATTTAAGGGTATTTTTCTTCCAACAAAAGTAAAGAATTTTATTTCTCTTTTCGTTAGTCATTAGATTCCGCTTTAATTTCTTTAATGATTTGTCGAATTGTCTGAAAACATAAATTCAATTCAACGAAACTTCAAATTATTGTTAAAAAACCATAAAATCTTTTCTAACAATTTATGGTATAATTAATTTTAAATTCCATCCTTTAATTGAACCCTATATTAATATTTATGTCAACAAAATTTTAGTATTCAATGAAAGGAACCAATTATTGTCGTTCCAGTTCTCAATACAACCATTGAATACAAATTGTCTTTAAAATACTTCGAAGAGAAAAAATAACGCATTTCTGCAAAAAATATGTGAAATATCAGAGAAAAAACCGAAAGTCAATTCCAAAATATTCAAAAAATAGATTCATTGAAAGCCTATTAAAGGTTAGATATTCTTTAAAAATAAACAAATGTCTTAATAAATGGCATTTTCATAAACAATTCAATTATCAAAGTTATAGTACCCTAAAACTATATGCTATTAGTCTTTTAATTTATGATAAGTTTTGAGAAAAACCCCAATTTAACCAAAGTTTTGAAATAATAATAATAATAATAATAATGAAGTATTTTTATTATTAAAGTCATTTAAATCAATTGCTTAACCATATTATCATTGAATGCGAACACAAATTAATCACAAAATTAATGGTTCGAATCAAATACAAACACTGAATAACATATTCTGGTATTAGTTCTCAAACATATTTTTAACGTTTAAGTAAAGCAGATGTCGAGAGAAAAATAGAAAGACATCCAAATTGAAATTCCTAACAAAAATATAGAATAAATTAACCTGGTTTATATGGTTTATATGGATAAATAAACCAAAAGTCATATCGTATTACTTGGAATGCAATTCTATAATATTCTGAGACATTTCTCGTCAATAATGAGTTGAAGCGAAAAAGCGATAAACTCTTGAAAGTAGAGTTCATTTTCTTTCAATCATCTGATCTGTACTTTGAAAGGAAATCCTCTTTAAATCAATTCGATATAAAAAGTGTCACTTTTTAGAAGAATTATTTATTTGTGGGAAAAACTAAAAAAGTAAAAAAGTTTAAATAAAAGTCTTATAGACTTTAACCGCTTCCCAGAGATTCATAAAATCGACAAAATTAACGAATGTTTGCCATCTCTGAAAAAATTATTACAACTTTTGACAAAATCATTATTAATGAGTCAATTAAACTAAAAAATGGTTAATATTTTAGCTGAAATTTGAAAAGTTTAAAGTTTGAGTTAAATAAAAGAAATCATTTAAAGTAAAGAATAATTTAGTGACAAAAACGTTGATTAGTCTGAGAACATATCAATAGATTAATATTGAGGACATATAATTGAAAAATAGGAAATTACTTCGAAAACGAGCGAAGGCTTTGAAAAGTAATTTTAAAAATAGAAATTCAGATCTAATTTGACGGTTAGTGTGAACTGAGACTCAAAGTTAGTCACACAAAGCAAAAGGCATACCAAACGTCTGATCGGATCGAAAGTGTATTCAATTTTTCTCTCTTTAATCGCAGCAATAAATCGTATGAACAGAGAAACGGAGTGTTTGTCGACAAAAATTAAATAAATAGCTCAGCGATGGATCAATCGATAACTAATTCCGATTTTTGAGCACAACTTTCAGACATTTATTAGTTTTTTTTCTTCTTCTGTTAAGTTATATATCATTAGCTTTTAATAGTAGTACTCATTTTCAGTATAGTCTCTGATATATTGCAACAAATTGTTCGCAAAATTAAATAATTTATTATTAAATCGATTTGTTGTTTGACTTAAAACCGGTGGCCAAACATCGATAGTCTGCTAATAACTGAATCCAAATTAAATCAATTTATATAATAATTTCTATAATACTATACAATTTCAATGCTTATATCAATGTATACAACGGTTTGATTATGAATTCAAAAGTATATTAGTATTACATTTTAACTGACAATAAATTTGATTTAAACCATTTTCCGAAATCAATACAAATATTTTTAAAAAATGAATTAATTTGAAAATTTAAATATGAATTTGAAAACAAAATAAATGTTCAAATAATTTGAAAATTAAAATTAGAATAAAATTATATATAAATAAATATGTGTTAATGTCTTAGTCTTACCACAAAAACTTTTAGATAAACTCAGATTTAAATTTAGAACTGAAAGACAAAAGAACATCAAATGTGTTAAAAACAATTAAAGGGAAAACATATGTCTCACCTCTTATTTTTGGCGCAGTCTATAATTTGTGTCAATATTCTACCGAATTCTTCCAATACTAAAGATTCGATTTGTTGGCTGTCGAGTCCATTCTTTTCCCCCTCTTCTGCCTGAGCTAATAAGCACTGACACGACAGTTCCACCACCTCTGGAGTTATAAAACTACATGGAAGTCTATATATACTTGTCATTAAAAAGTGTAATTAAAGTCTGAGGCATACCTGTCGCCATCAACTCTAATCGGTAATTTAGGCTTAAAATCAGTGCCCCAAAGCCTGTTCTTTGTGGCCACATTTTGTTGGGCAGACCTGACTTCTGCGGCATCGGCCAAATGCATGAGTGTTTTTCTTTCAAAGCTTTCTTCAAAATTTTTACATCCGACACATTTGCAAAGTCCTGAACAGAGGATCTTTGCCTCATAACACTCGCAATAGTTTTTTAAACAACCACTTCGTCTACAATTACACCCTTTAGTGTGTCGACGTTCAGTATCACCGGCTCTTCCTTTACCTATTTTTGGATGAAAGGCATGAGGATTCCGTTCAAGACATTGACGGATAGCTTTTTGTCGTTCCTCCTCGTGGTCTAAGTTATTGTGACAACTGATACAATTGCAAGAACTACAGAACTCTCCGTTGGCGAAACAGTCGCAGTAAAGTTTCAGACACTGAGATTTTGTACAATTGCATGGCTTTCGTTGATGCGGATCCTCTGGTTTTGTGCTTCTGTTGATAATAAACTATTAAATAAATAATAAAATTATAATAATGTTTACCCATTTGTTATTTTCAAAGAACTAAGTTGTGCTGCGGTTAGAGTAGTAGCACTACTTGTGGTCGCAGTAAGAGGTGAGGGTGCGATCGGCACAAAATTAGTTCTTTGAGCGCTTGTTGTGGCGAATGACACAGTTTTTGTCGAATGGGTGGCCGAAACAGTTGTTGTATTCGGGGTTATTTTAAGAAGAGAGGGGTTGGGAAGCATAAACACTTGACCAGAGTTGGAGCCTCCACTCGTTAAGAACGTTGCACCTGAGGTGTTGGAAGTCCCTAAAGAACTGGTATTTGATTTGACTCCAGTCGTCGGAACTAACAATTTATGAGTGGACTGCGAAATGGATGTAATTGTTTTAACACTAGGGGTGGGGGCTATCGGTCGCAATGGAACGTATTTGTTAGTAGAGATAGACGTCACTGAAGACATCTGATGTTGCGTTTGGACAGACGATATCGGAACGACTCGAATCAATTGCACTGGTTTTGAATCAGTCAAAGTTTTGCTGATCGCTATTTTGGATTGTGTCGGCGCCGGAGCTAAAATTCTTTGCGGAGATTTTGTCCCAATTATTGATTGGGTTTTTATGGGCAGTATTTTAGTGGCCGGCGCTAATTGGGTCATACCACTGGTGTTGGCCTTCACGGGAGATAAAATAATGACTTGTTGTGGTTGACTTGTATTTAATGTTGACATCGATTTAGGCACAGGCCTTAATAGCACTTTCCCGGGCGGAGCAACGCTTGTGCTCGGCTGCAGACTCACCACTTGATTTGAATTAATGGTCGACTGCTTGGAGGGTGAGAACACTATTTGCTGTCCCTGAGACGTGTAAATCACTTTTAACGTCGACGAGTCATTCGTTGGAATGCTTTGTATACTTGTATTCATAGTCTTTTTCACAACTTTAGGTTTTGTCTGTCCTTTAGATATTGAAACAGTGGTCGGCAAAACTTGAGTTCCACTTAAAGAAGTGATTGGTATTATCTGTTGACCTGAAGTCAACAATTGGTTAGTAAAACGGATCGATTGTGAAGATTGCGAAGCATTTATATGAGTTATCTGTTGAGGAATTGGTGCTCGAATTTTGGCCGGACCTCCAACTCTAGTACGTCGAGGACTCGAAACAGATTTTGTAATATTTGAGGTTATGTTTGAGGCTATAATCAAAATAAAACAAATTAGAAATGTTTAAGTGATTTAAATAAAATAAATACTTTGTCTGTCAAATGGATTACTGGATGAGATGCTGACTTCATTTCCCACGTTATCAAAAACTATGGCATCACTCATATCGACATCATTGATCGTTTCGATCACTATTGTGTCCATATCGACATCATTAGAGTTTGTATCATTTGAGAGTTTACTCTCATTGATAGTCACTTGGCTCTGATCCACATTAACCATAATATCATTATTAACGGACTCATCTCCGACTTGTATATCGTTTATGTCCGGAAGACCAAAATCGGCGCCATATCTAATTGCGAAATCATTCAACTCGTGAGGAGTCAAAGACAAGTCATTATCGGTTGTATTCACAGAGTTTGGACCTGAAATACATTACAAGTGATTAATGTTTAATACAATTAAGATTTGTCTAAAGATAAATGAAAGCAATTAAAGACTCACTTCTAGAGAAGTGCACAATATTTTTACTCATAATTTGGAAAAGTCTTTACTCAACAAAAATTTTAAAACACATTTTCAGCGTTTGATTAATTATTAGCGATTGAGAGACGAAACTTAAAAATACAAAATTGTTAATAAATTTTCAAAATTCCAACTGATTTGGGGCTAAAAATAGTCGAAAATCCCATTTGATTTGAAACAAAAGTCAGCGAAACATTCAATCGAAACACATTTCAATCAAAATCTAATTATTATGAAAATCAATGAGTTTTCAAACAAACAAATAAATCCGTAAATATTTTATTATTAAAAGTTAAGTTAAAAACTGATAAGTATTTTAATTAAAGATATACTCGTTTTTTGGTGACATAAATATTTTGAATTTCATTTCTAAACTATTTTTGGTTTCAAATATGTTTTCAATGCATTTAATTCTATAATTTATAGATAATATCAAAGAAAAGTTCATTTAATCATTTCATTTAAACTAATGATATATCTCTTTAAGACTACACTAATTGTCATATCAATTGAAAATTGCATTTATTTTAAGATAATCTCAAAATATAATACTTTCGATGTATTTGAAAATCATTATCTCTTTTAATAAATAATTTAATTATTAATTAAGAGTTTTAATGAAAAAAAAAATTAATTCATTTTAAAGAATTAATTGATTTAAAAACTCATTTAATACTCGAAATCATTTGTTTGTGAACTGAAATCATAAGAAATTAATCAAAAAAAAAATCTAATGAATAAAATTTGATTCAAAAGTAGTTTTCAAATTCAAGTCAAATAATAATCAATAAAAACATTGAAAATAAATTACAAAAACATTTGAAAACAGCTTTTCATACAAAAAGTATTAACAAAAGTAAAGAGTTATCTATCAATAACTCAATAATAGTCTATAATTTCAATGAAACGGAAAAACGCGAATCAATTCAATTCAATTGAAATACATTTGAGTTAAGTTTAAAAAAGTATTTTTCAAATAAAGTTAACATTAATTCAAATTTATTTATTGAATACATAATTGATGTTTAGTTTAAAACTGTTTCTGTAAAATGTGTGCATTCAGTCGAGTCCTTGGATACCGAAACCCAACATTTGTTTGTGAAGAGAAACAATTGATAAACAATGGTTTTTGTCAATAGGATTGTATGCTAGAGTGTACCCCTATATGTTGTGATGTGCTATATGTTAGGAATTGCCATTTTTGTAGCGGAAATTTTCAAAACATTTACAAAAACCCATTGAATTGATTCAACATTCAATTAGTGGTCAATCAATGGTTTGTTTTAAAACAGAGCACATAATGGCATACATTTCACTATATTTAATAAATGTTTGTTTTGGAGTCAATCCAATGGAAAAGCCATTAATTTTAAGCATAAACTGTCGGTAAATGATTGGCAACGCCTTTACCCTCAACTCAATTAACATTTTGACCACTAATTTAATAAAATATTAAACAAAGCTCTCAATCAAGTTATTGTCTAATAGTTATGCAATAATTAATAGTGGGTTAACTCACCCGATCTGTTGTTAATTAAAGCCATTTCAATGTTTTCATGTGTCGTCGATATGTTTATAACATCACAATTGAAAATAGCGGCCAATAGTCAGAGAAGAGACAAACAACACAACACTCACAGTCTCTACGACTGCACCAAAACTTGAGCGCAATCGTCACATAACAGGACGGGTGGCGCCCACTCTTGACACTCACCAATCATTAGATTACTATTTTAATTATATTTCAAATTACTTTTAACTCAAATCAATAAAAAAAAACCTTTATTTTAATCAAAATCTTTATAAATAATTCAAAAATTTGTGTGAAATGAACTTGTTATTGATCTTAACTTGGTATTGCCTTTCTATACTTCCTTTCTATACTTCCTCTTTACTTATTTATCACGAGATGACCACAAATGAGTTTACATTTGAATATAGTGTTTGAAAAGGTTAAGTAAACTCATCAAACACTCAATTTTCAACTCATTTCTCGATAAAAAAAAGTTATTCAGAGTTAAAATGGTTTAAATAAATTTATTTTATTCATATATCATGTGAGGCATAATTATTAAAATGAGCAAGATACAAATATTTATTAGGCCAATTAAATCCAATTTTAAACATCATTTTAGAGAATAATCTTAAAACCAATCATTGCATTATATTCACCGGTAATACATTTTTACGTAAATATTTGTAGAATAACTTTATGCTAAACTTAAGGCTTTTATCTATAAATGTTTAACAAAGTTTTACCATTCATTTCATTTGTGTGATGTTTAGTTTAAAGATTTAATTTAATTGAAATTACATTCAATTAATTGACAAAAATGTCGAATTCAGTGCACAGACAGACTCTTAGTCAAATTTCAACGACAGGCGGTTCACCTAAAGAGCAAACGGATCGGTATTTGTATTAAAACTAATTTGAATCTAATTTTTCCGTTGTTTTCAGTTATCGTTTATTTTTGGAAACAATACTAAAAGCGACGAATGAAGAACTCGAGGAAGGATTGAAGGCTTTCATTGAATGCAGTAATTATTGAAACGTCGACTCATTTTTTATAAAATATATTGAATTTTATATATGATTCCAGTCGTCAACGAAAACGTTTCACTCGTTATTTCGCGTCAATTATTGACAGAAGTGTCCACTCATTTGTCAACACTTCCGCCACTTTTATCTAAAGCTATATCTCATTTCGCTCTCGAAAAAGTCAATCCAAGAGTTGTGTCATTTGAAGAACAGGTGTCATCCATTCGACAACATTTGGCTCTTCTCTATGAAAAGGAGAACCTATGGAAAGAAGCGGCACATGTATTGGTGGGAATACCCCTCGAAACCGGACAAAAACAATATTCGGTTGACTACAAACTGGAGACATACTTAAAGATCGCTCGACTCTATTTAGAAGACGACGATCCGGTTCAGGCCGAGGCCTTCATCAATAGGGCATCACTACTACAGGCGGAGACCACTAACGAACAGTTGCAGGTAATGCATAAGGTTTGTTACGCCAGAGTTCTCGACTACAGACGAAAGTTTATCGAAGCCGCCCAACGATATAATGAACTCTCGTATCGGACTATCATTCACGAAGACGAGAGAATGCAGGCACTTAAGAATGCCCTGATTTGCACAATACTCGCCTCCGCAGGTCTGACACATGTCTGACACACATTTGTTTTTCATTTATTAAATTATTGTCGAAAATTAGGTCAACAGAGATCTCGAATGTTGGCCACACTCTTCAAAGACGAGAGATGTCAACAATTGTCGACGTATAACATATTAGAGAAGATGTACTTGGACAGAATTATCAAACGCTCAGAATTGGATGACTTTTCAGCTTTACTTCAACCGCACCAAAAGGCTCAGACATCTGTGGGCTCAACAATACTGGACAGAGCAGTCATTGAACACAATTTGTTGTCGGCCTCAAAGTTATATAATAACATTACTTTTGTTGAATTGGGAGCACTTCTTGAGATCGAATCGATAAAAGCTGAGAAAATTGCGTCTCAAATGATAACTGAGGGACGAATGAATGGTTTTATTGATCAAATCGCAGGAATAGTTCACTTCGAGACTCGAGATATTTTACCGAATTTTGATAAACAAATCGAAAGCTTATGTTTTCAGGTAAACAGTATTATTGAAAGGGTAGGACAAACAGTTCCCGATTGGATGCAAAAGACTATCGATCAGCAAAGTATGCAATAGTGGTCTGACATAAATTTCTGATATTTCTATAAAATTGTAAACTATTTTGTAAAGTATTTGTCAGTTCAGTAAACAAATGAAATCTCAATTTTATTGAAATAAAATTAAACAAATTTTAAACAAATTCTAATCAAAATATTAAATCCTTTCAGTATTTGAATTGAATTTTGTGTTGAAATATTTAGTGCATTCGTATCGCATGTAAACCATTTTTCTGATTTTCTCGTATTGAATGATATCATCTTCACTGACATTTTCTTTGAGACCAACTCTTTTAAGCAAAATATAGAATACTTTAGGCGTTTCAAGTAAATTGAAGGGAACGGCCAATTCACAGCCCCCGTGTATCTCGTAAATGAGTCGTGCCGTCCATCGGTAACACCACTTTTTATCTGATATTTTCTAATTTGAAGATTAACTAACTTTCAATTGAATTATTCATAGCATACATACCTCCGGTCCGACCAATACTTCAAAAGTGAATCCAATCATGAAATTAATGGCAATTAAAACATACATCGGATTAAAATTACCAAAAGATTTGAGTCCAGCCATTGTTTCTAAGGGTCTTTTGATTTGTTTTTAATAATTTTAGTTTAATTTAAACCCTTTTGAGAATTACCTGTAATGAGTGACACTCTCTGAATATATCGGACAAAAAATTGATATTAGAATAAATGACAACAAAAATAAACGAAGAATCGGCTGTTCTTCCAAACCTTTATACGCACGAATTGAGGCAATTATTATGAGTCGGACGTGAATTACTTTAATTAAGATTTTTATCATTGAACGCGTCAGATGACCCTCAATATCGTGATCTTTGCAAATATATATCATATAAATGATTGTTAAAAGTTGTAGAGTTATCAACATTTCGAATAAGTGTCCATAAAATCGCCCCAATTTGTTGAGACCAAAGATGGCCCACTTTTTCAATATGTTAACCATATTGCCTAAAACCCAGACAACTATCATTATTTTGGTCCAGAATATCATTCTCTTAGAGTTCAATTGGTAATGAAGTAAAAAGACAAACAAAGATTCGTTGAATATTCTGCAGAGGTATCTGTCCTGAGCCGAGTTATGTTTGCGATATCGAGTTACCAGAGCTATTGCCATAAATGATTGTAACAAAATCACTAATAGACTCACAAAGAATCGTTTGCTTAAGCCTACAATTCCTGTTTCAAACCAAATCTTGTTGTGACCCAACCATAGATGACTTCTTAAGTTCTCAATTCTTTTTGAAGCAATGAATTCAACCCAATTTTGATCGACTGCTTTCTGGAGAACTATATATTTAATGAATACATTGCGTTCAATGGAATCTCTTTGTTCGACAAGTACTTTGACTTCTTCTGCATCTCTGGTCACATCAAATATATCCTTAACATATAATTCCATTTTTGTGAACAAATCGTTGTAGTGATGAGAAAAGTAAGAACTGTTTTTGATGATTGAATGGCACTCCATCTCTAATTCAAATGTTTTCTTTATCGGATCCTCTGAATTAAGTCCAATATATTCTGGATTACAGACAGCTCTATAGATGTCTAAATTTCTTTGCGAAGGAGTCATGGCTTGAGTTGAGGACACATTGCAATCATCGCAATCACAGTGAGCCAAATGAGGGACAGGCATCACATGACCTCTAATCATAAGAAGTTTAACGATATTGCGGTGACCACAGATGGCGGCCAACATAAGTGGTGTCATATATGGCGGAAATATAGCCGAATCTTTGATGGGAAGCATTTCTTTAGATTTATTGGAGATCTTCGAGAGCAAGAGCTCAACGAATACCAACTTTCCGGCTCTGATCGCAAACAATAGTGAATCAAAAGTTTTGGGGTCTTTACTTAGAAGATATTCCATCACTTCTGGATCGTCACAATTGGCGGCACAAACACTAAGTGCTGTTACGTTGTATTTCTTTGTGTTTATCTCAACTTTTTTACTCTGAGATTAAAATTATATTATTTATTAAAATATTTTTCAAATAAAATAATACTTCAATCAGTTCTTTAACTTTATTTAAGTCTCCGTTTGAGACATATTTGAAAAGAAGTTCTTTATTGAGTTCATCGCTATAATAACTTCTCGATTCTTTAGTCATTATTTTTATAATAAAGAATATCTTAAATAATTACCACAAAAAAAAAAATTTGAATTTAATTTATATATAATTTATAAAATCTCGTGAATTGAATAATAAGAGAATTATATATAATACTAATATAGTAAACGAAATATAAATCAATTATTTAAAAAATTAAACGTTTTTTCAGTTAATTAATATATTTATTAAAGTTTTTGAACAAAAAGTAGTTTTTCTTCCAAACTTTTAATACAATTAATGAAATGAATGTCTTATTTATTCCAATATTTTTAAGTATTTTATTTATAATACAATCATTTGATCCGGAATTAGAGCTCTGCCAAGACTTGACTTTAGACGCAGCGGTCGTTGCAGACGATAACGTGGGCTATGGTTTCAAAGGACAGTTTTTTTGGCAAATGGGCTCCACTTCTGGTATTTCAGGGAATTTAATCGCTCGACCCATAAGTAGTCGTTGGAAAGGAATGAGAGGTCCGATTGACGCCGCCTTTACTATAGTTGACGAGAAATACAAAACGTGTACCGTTTTTATCAAAGTAACAGACATTTGATTATTTACTCTAAAATTTTTAAATACCGATTATATTGAATTAAAGGGCAATAAATGGTTTTTGTATCGAATGGAAAGAATGCTGTCTATGGGAACGACTGACAATTGGTCTAATGTTTCGGCACCTGTTTTGGCGGCCTTTGAATTATATAACAGAAATCTTGAGCCCAAAGACTTCTCTGTTTATTTAATATATAAGCATGATCAATTCTCTAAATTTACTTTTCATAATATCAAAAAACCGATTCATTTGGTCAGTGGAACCACATATAGAATAGGACGCTATCTTTACTTCATTTATAATCCGTTTAACGAAGATCAGGATAAAGATGCCGTTCCGATGTCTGACATAATTGGAACGAATGCAATCATATCTGACGACAGAGGAATTGTCATTTATGGCAATCAATCATTTTGTAGCGCAAAATTGTCTGAAGACATATTATTCGTAAGACATTTTACATACATTTTATGTCTTAATTTTTAAATTATTTGATTGAAGTGCGAAGAAATTGAAAGTATTGAAGCCATTAAACGATACTTTGGTTGTCCCAGAAATCCATTTCCAACAACAACGACGACCACAACGACCACCACAACGACCACTACTACCACGACTACGACTACAACCACTACTACCACGACTACATCTACAACGACTACGACTACGCCAAAGACAATCATCACCTCTATTACCACTACAACTCTGGAACCCCTTCCGGAAACAGATTTCACGTCAACTGAAACCAAATTGAGATCAACAGAAGTGACAAACTCTGAGAAAATGAGTAAAAAGGCTGACTTTGAGGACACAACAAAACAAACGACAACTACAAAGAAAGTTAGTAATCAATTCACTGACAAAACAATTGGAAAAACGGACGTAAAAATGACCACAACTCAAATGACTAAAACATCTGAAGTAGAAAATGGGGTCCAAACAGAGTCAAAGGATGAAAATAGTGACAACAATTCAATGTTTGTAATTATCTTAATAGTCATTATAGTTATAATAATGATTATTTGTGCGGTAATATTGGTGTCATTTCTCTATTTTGGTAATTCTCGTAATAAAAGTCCCGAAACAAACACTGATAATGAAAAGTCTATTAATAAGACTAAGAGAAAAAAAAGACAAAAATCAACTGATTCTGAAAATATGAATTCTTTGAAGACTAAGAACGACGATGAGAACCTTTTGACCACTGATTTGGATAAAAATAATGATTTGTTAGTCACGAGTAGTGATGAATCGTTAAAGAAAACTACAAAACCGAAGACCACTTCTCCCATACAATCTTTAAAACATAAATCATTTGACGAAATGGTTAATAATTCAGAAAATGAGGCAAAACCGAAGACCACTCCTCCCATACAATCTTCTAAACATAAATCATTTGACGAAATGGTCAATAATTCAGAAAAAGAGATAAAACCTAATTCACCGACTATTCAGTCCCCGAATGTTACCGATAATGAATTGGATCAGATAATCGATTCCCTCAAAACAGAAGAATTTTAATTTATTTTTCATTTGAAAATAATTTTTTTTTCAATTCTTTTCTTTAAAATTCTGTACAAAATTAAATAAATATTGAAGTTAAGATTTATTCAAAATTTAATTATTTTAATGAAACAAATAATAAACTTTTGACTTCTAATCATTTTTTAATAATATTTTAGAAAATAATATAAATTACTTTTTATTTGAATGAAATAATATTTATTTTTTTAATTTAAATGAAATTTTTTTATAAATTAAATAATAAACTAAATGTTTAATTAATGTAATAAATGTCTCCTTTTGTTCGAGAATTACTTATTTTGGAAACGATTGCAATTATAACCATCACTACTATTGTTATAATAATAAGCGAAGAATTGAATGCAATCACATAAACAGTTGAGTCGATCACATCTCCGGGATCTTCAGTAGTGTTTGGATTAAGAGTCGATTCAAAAGTTACTTCAGTTGTTGACATCGAAATATTTTGTGTCTCTGTTTCTGTTTCTGTGAAATTAAAGGTCGATGTAATGGATGTGGTGGTCGTTATGTTGCAATTATCGAGTGGACACTCAAACAACAATTCAGAGATAGTGTTCTCTTTATTGCACTGAAATTCAATTAAAATTAAAATTTCATTTTAAATATACTTTATATACAGTTTTCTCCATATCATTTGCCGTCAAATCAATGGCACAATATTGGTTTGATCCAAAAAAATACAATGTGTTTGAATAAGTTATGGCCGCTCTTAAGTCCAAATAATCTTTCAAAGTTTCTGTTCGGCCAGTATTTGATGTTTGGTCTATAAATATAACATTTTCAGCACTAACTTCTGTGAAAAGTGTTTTCCCAACAATAGTTTTTTTAAAATTCCCAGAAAAGTTAAAGGATGTAAAGTTCTGGTTATTATTGTGAATTACTAAAACCTTAGAAATATTTCGTTTCCTATTGATATATGTCGTCAAACCCTCATATGGAGCCCAGTTTGTGGTCGACCCCTTCAACTTCAAATCATTCTTCTGATAGACATAGTAATTGTTGTCCTTTTAATCAGAATTTAAAAAATAAAAATTTTGATAATTAGAGTAATTAATGGTATTTTATAGACTCACCGCAACAAACACTGTGACTAAACCGTATTCGGGATTTTTAACCGTAAAAACTGCTTTTATATTTCCCTCAATGGCTTCCCATTTGCTTTTAATAAACTCAGCGCAAGATATTGTTCCTAATTTTGTCTCCAAATTCTTGATTTGCCAAAAGTATTCGCCTTTAAAAACATAAGTTATTTCATCGTCAGAATAGACGGAGGCATCAATTATGGTGTTATTGCAAATGTCGATGTTCTCAATACATATAAATTATTAATTATATTTCTAATGAATTAAATCTAATTAATAAATACCGGATCAAAAACATCCGCATTTAAGAGACCACAAATTGATATAAAAGTCAACCATAACTCAATTGACCATAAGTTTGATGAACACAACATTTTGTTTCAAATATTTGGATAAATAGAAATGAATTTGATTTGAAAAGTGAGACGATTTGAGAATTCTTTACACAAAATAATAGTTTGAATTTCACGCGATTTTCAAATAGAAATAGAATTTGAATTCAATTTGATTTTGAAGTAAATCCTCAGAAATGGCTTCAAATGATTCGCCGAAAATGAGTGAAAAGGAGAGACAGAAATTCTATGAAATCTTCAAATTATTTAAACCCCAGAGAAGAGGCGATACCGACAGCTTCGGAATCAAAGAATTAGAAGATGTGATGAAATCTTATAGAATGAATCCAACGTTTACTGAAGTCAAGGAACTAATTGACGAAATGGACAGATCTGGTAACGAATCGGTCACTTTTGACACATTCTTGGAGGCATTCAACAGAAAATTAAAGGATTCGGAAGCGGAGGAAGAATTGAGGGAAGCCTTCAAAGTGTTTGATAGAGACGGCAATGGATTCCTATCTGTTGATGAGTTAAGGATTGCAATGACTGAATGGGGAGAAGGGCTCACAAACGAAGAGTTTGAAGAAATGCTAATTGAAATAGATTTGGGTCATAACGAAGAAATCGATTTCGAAGAATTGGTCACAATATTGACATCCGCTCACAAACCAAAATAAATTCAAATCTAATGTTATTTCTATCAAAAACTCATTTCTTTTAATTTACTCTAAAATTCATTTAATTTTTATTCTGAAAAATAAAATGTTTTCTAAACTTTTTATTGAAAATCTTTTCATTAAATTAATAATTATTACCAAAAATAATCTAATCATACGATCTCTCTCTCTCTCTCCCCTCCCTCTCCCCTCTCATCTCTCTTTAGATTGAGTACAGTTTGCATATAAATATAACAGCAATTTGTTATGCTTTTCAACGAAATATATCCACAAAAATTAAAATTTTGTTTATTTCACTTCAATAATGTTTTCAAAAAAAGTTATAAATAATATAAATAAATGGAAAACAATTGTCTTAAATGGCAAACAACTTATCCGCTGTTCTTCGGATTGTCGACAAGTGGTGACAGTGGAGAAGAGGGAGAGCGTGACTCTAATTGGTATCAATAGACCCGATCGACGCAATTGTGTCGACAGACAAACGGCTCAACTCTTATCGAAAGCCTTTATTGAGTTCGAGAGCGACAACACTTCTCCAGTCGCTATTCTTCACGGAAATGGCGGAACATTTTGTGCCGGATATGACCTCAAAGAGTTATCTGGTTTTGATGGTAAAAGGGATGAACTCATAATTCGTGGACCAATGGTTTCATTTTTTTTAATTTGTTCTAAACTTAGTCTAAATAATAACTAATAGAAGATATAAATGAAAATAATTGTTCCAACAGTTTGTCCGACAATAGGGTCCGTCACAGATGTTGACATCAAAGCCTATAATAGCTTCGATCGACGGATACGCTGTCGCGGGAGGACTAGAATTAGCGCTTTTGTGTGATCTACGAGTGGTCGAAGAAAATGCAATTCTGGGTGTCTTTTGTCGTCGATTTGGTGTTCCCCTCATCGATGGCGGAACTGTTAGACTCCAAAAACTGATTGGACTCTCCCGAGCCTTAGATCTCATTTTAACGGGTCGTCCGATTGGCGCAAAGGAAGCGCTCGAATTCGGTTTAGCGAATAGAGTGGTAGCGATCGGTACTGGTTTAGGTCAAGCATTTCAACTTGCTCATTCTCTTGTGAAATTCCCTCAGCAATGCCTTAGAGCTGATCGTAATTCTGCATATTTTGCTGCTTTCAATGCAAACACTTTAGAAGAGGCCCTCAAATATGAATTTGAAAACGGAATGACTATTATCTCTGAAGAATCGATCGAAGGTTTTAAATAATAATATCTGTCCTCTACTTTAATCTTATTTTTAACCTCAGGTGCGACTCGTTTTGCTGAAGAAGGTGTTGGAAGACACGGAAGGTTTGTTTTGGATAAACCTGATTATAACGTCGAGGTCACTGTTTAGTCGCTTTTGTTGTCAACACAATTAACGATAATTTCATTGCCATTCATAGAAACAGTTAATAAAAAGTCATTTCTCTTTTGATAAATATTTGTGAAAATTTTTATTGAAGTTATTTTGAGTAAACACTCGACAAACGATTGATATTTTAATAAATAATTAATTTGAAGATATTGTACATCATTTCAATGATTTAAAACATTCGCCAATCCTTTGATTTTTAATTTTAATCAATTGTTGATTTATGGGTAGATATGTCCCTAAAATGGTTAAAAACATCGATTACATTAAGTACTTGACATAAATCAAAGTTCAATTAAGAAGATAATGATTTGGGGCTCACTTTTTATATCGTTTTATCAAAAATTAGAGACTATTAAACCATTGATTAATTTGTTGACTCTTTTTATAAATTTTTCCATTTTATGTAAATATATATCAAATTATTTTTCGCAATTCAGTCATAATTATCAGAAGACTTTCGCAACACTTAATTATTTATAGCCTAAAAGTTAACAATTTCTAATAATCGCTTAATTAAGCCAATAACTAATAAATTGAGCAAGCAATAATACCAAAATTATTAAATTTATAATAACTTATTACTAATAACTAAATTTTTTGGCCGTTTTTAATTCATTTGATCAAGCTTAATATGATAATAATTATTATCTCGGTCACTTTTCGATATAATAGATTAGTATTTATACTTTTCCTGTTTATTTTAAAAATTAAAAATTTGTATTATTTAAGAAAAAATCATTTATTTTGGTTACTTATCGTCTTTTAAATGATAATAAAATCAATTTTATGCATATATTAATGGCATTCAAAATAGTCGTCAGTCATAAAAAAAATTACTTTATTTGACAACTATTTAGAAGTTATTTTAAGCATTAAAATGTTTCCACAAATAAATTGGTTTTTTTATTACATCGCAAAAAATGAATTCAAATGATTTTTATTATTCTATATAAATGGTTTATTTAAATGTTTAGGTAAAACTATTGTTGGTATAATTTATTACTACTGTATGAAGTAATACCAATACACTGTTTATTTATATTAATTTTAATATTATTGATATTATATCACAATTAGT
>JAQFZL010000135.1:0-21942 GCA_034695685.1 Galumna lanceata
ATATATAAAATGGGATTTTTGGCAATTGTTTTGGGAAATGTATTCATAATATTAAGTTGGATGAAACCAAAAAAACTAAACTAAAGTAGATTTATGTGAATACAATTGTGTATTGAATTTGATTCTCGGCTTTGAATTTGAAATATCAGATTATATGGAGTAAAGCAATAGTTGTCTACAAACCAAAAGCCAAAAATCCTTCAAAAAAATCCATTTTGCAGTTCAATTGACTCAAAAGATTACCGAATCTTTTCATTTGAAAAGATGAGAATAAATGAGAATTTTCTTGTTTTCTTCCATTCAATACATTGTATAGAAATTTGAGCCATGCACTAACCTAGATAAAATTACTTATTTCAAAATTCGGGGATCTTTTGTTTGATAGCAGTAAATAAAGTCTGAACGATAGATAATCTCACAAAATGAAGACAAAATGAACTTGTTCACTTTATAAAAAGCACGTAAAACATAATGAGATTAAGAGAATAAATTTAATTTAAAATTTTGTTTAAAATTAAGTAAAATTTTCAAAACAAAACAAAATTAAGTGAAATTCAATTTGAATTTTGTTTTGGTATCGGTTTATATACTATTCTCTAATCAATGTATATAATGATTATCGCAATTATAGCTGAAGTGTGTAGTATTGAAGTGGTAAACAAACATCACAGCGAAGTTCCCTTCGAAGTCCAGATCACAAACAGAGTGAACGGAGAGGCCATAATCGAAGCCAAGAGAGAACTAAACTGTGAAAAACGAAGATCTTATAAATTCAGTATAAGAGCCGTCGCCTGTAATGGTCTTCACTCAGAAAAGTAAACTTCGATTTTATTCCATTTCTCATATTCTCTGAGGAAAAACATTTCACTTATTTTTTGTGGCAATAAATGCACACAAAAGAGAGACTGAATCCAAAAATTAATCATTTAATTGATTCTTATTATTAAATGACCACCACTTAAGTGTCGTTAGAAGAGTCCCCAAACCATTCAAATTAATTAACCCATTGCTAAAGTGACACAAATGTATTTTTGCATGATTAAATTCCATCAAATTTAAAAACTAAGTTAAATTAACTTGATTATTCTTATTTCAACAGCGCTACAGTTCACGTAACTGTAGAAGATGTTAATGAATACCCGCCTGTGTTCCGACAGGACAGTTATACTGTCACTGTAAACGAGGGTCGGATAATTGACCCAATCGTTCAGGTGGAGGCCTTTGACCATGATTGTTCCTCCAAATATAGCGATATCTGTAAATATGAGATCATTGGAGGCGACAAATTGGAGGCTCCTTTTGTTATCGACGCCAACGGAAACATAAAAAATAGCCGATCCCTCTCATGGAAAGAGTCGCACAACCATATTCTAGAAGTAGTGGCCTATGACTGCGGAATGAAAAGGTCTAAACCAACACTAGTCAACATCAAAGTTAATAAAGTCTGTCAACTCGGATGGAAAGGTGTGTTTCACTTCTATTAATTAAAAATTCAATTTTGTTTCAATTTTTTTAATAAATTGAGTCTAAATTTAAATTTATTTTCCGTTTTTTTTTCATTTGTATTCTTCATTAAATTAATGCCAAACTTCGGAGACAGACATTAAACACAAACACCTCTTTTCTGTTCAGTAGTTTTATTGCTAACAATTAATTAATTTTGTTTTCAACTGAATTCATGTTAGCTTTCATTCCTTTATTTTGTCATTTAATCAGTTCTGGTCTTCAAATGATTGAAATTACTTAAACATCAGTTATTATTTCAAATAAATTAAATGATAATTTAGTGAATATAGTTGTATTACCAAGATTATTTAATTATATTAAAATTACATGAAATGAACTTGTTTAAAATATGCAACTGGGAATTCCAAGAAAGTTTACAATTAACGAGTATTTTATTCCGTAGTTCAACTTGATCGTTTATTATGCCACCAATTTTACATTTAAGTAATAAAACGCCATATTCACTTGAGAATAATCTTGTTAATTTTTGATTCCATTTACATCAGAATATTTCAAGAAATTTAAACATATTTATGAGGAATTCGTTTCTATTCTGTTCTTAAGTAATGAAAAGCAAATAAAAATTGTTTTATTTCTTAGTTTATTGTTTTGTCTTCCGTTAGGAATTAAATCATGAATTCGTTAATTCTTTTGCGAACACTTTTATTAACTTATTCTTCAGACGAGAGAAAGAAAGGAATAAACCATAAGATCACAGAAAAGATAACAGTAAATAAAAGCTCGCATTTAATTGAAATGTCTGTCCTTACGATCGTATAATAAGCAACCATTTTCTTCTCTTAACAAATCCAAAAGCATTTATCAATCCTTTACTTATCATTTATTGATAAATAGGAATATGAGTCATATTATATGACGCAAGTCATGCAAATTAGATGTTTAAGGTGTGGATCTGTGCCATAAACAATGGTCAACATGAATGTGGTGTATATGTGAGTGAGTGAGAGGGGGAGAGAGACAGGAGAGGGGAGAGGGAGAGAGAGAGAGAGAGAGAGAGTTTGATATGACATTTTGATCATATAATTTGTAGTTGACTGAACTGAAGTCAATCTATTTAAGTCAAAGATATTGTTTGGGCCCAACTTTCGTCTCTTTATATATATTTTTTACTTCTCATTACTTTTAATGTTGTCCTTAAAGGCATATATTTTTTCATTACCAGAGACTGATTTGTTAGGATTGTTAGCAATAAAGGATTACTAGTTTTAGGATAAAGTGCTCCCTTTCGTCACTGGTTGTTGTTTATCTATTTATTTAATAATTAAACAAGCTTCATTTTTTATGCTTCATATTTTGCCATTTTATATCATTAATTAATTTCGATGTAATTTTTGGTTTATTCGGATTAGTTTTTTAATTCATTAGCTTTAATCTGAAAATCTGGTCATTAGTCTATTAATTAGTATTTGGATTCAAGAGATAAATTAAAAATGTTTTTCAAATACTATTTATCTGACTTCTGATCATTAGAGTCATTAGAAGTGAAGTCATAGTTTGCATAATGAGTTTGAAACCCATTTATAGTATTTTAGCCGAAAAATCGATAAAAAATTTTCATTCGATGTTCACGTCTTTCCGGATATAATATCTGATAAATTAGTTTCATTTAATCTTTCACTAAAACGATCTCTTGATTTATATAACGTTTTTTCTGATGATTGAGAACAGAATGTAATGAACTGAAAACTAACAAAATTATATGAAATACCAAAAAATAGTTCAAACCATACCATTGATGGCAAGTATTCAAAATCGTTATTAATTCCAATAATTTATATTTTGAACATAAATTCAAAATATTTTATAAAAGTTTAGGCAAAAAGTCATTGTTTATAGAAAATGTCTGTTTTTCGTGACTAAGTTTTATGCAAACAAAGTCTTGTTTTCATTATTCTCTCAATTCCTTAATTAATGAATTGCGGGGTTTTTAGCATTAAAATACATAATCGACTGACTTTGAGTTCATTGATGTATGGAAACCATATATCAGTGCTATTAAAAGCTATAAATCTTGTTAAACATATCTGAGTCTCCGAATTCCTGTGCCATCAATTCAATAACTGAGAGGAAACTTAATTTTCATTACTCATAGGTATTCCTGAGAGGATAGAATATACCCCGGGTTCTGGTTCTCGAGTTCTGGTGCCGGACGCAGAGCTTCAGTTATGTGATGTTCCGTGTGATACAGAAAATGTATCGGTCAGACTATCGCTGGCCACTCATCACATCGGAAAGGGATGCGATCGCGACACTTATTCAGTGGAATCTCAACGAAAACTTTGCGGTCAGTACTCATAAGAAGACATAAATCATATGTTTTATCGAAACACTTTTATCAATATTTTCGGACTCAACTAAAGTTTTCTTTCAATCGATTAACTAAATTAGAAATTCTTTAATCCGATATCAGTAATACAAAAACCAAACTTATCGATCCGTTTGTTTCGAATATCAAAAATGTCAGACAATTATTCTTGAGTTTCGTATATTTCTTATACTATAAACTTATGAGAAGGCATTTAAGTTCACTTTTGCTTCAATCGTTATATAATTTTTATTATATAAATTGAACGCCACTTCCAATTGTGTTCAGAAAATATACCTCAAAATATATGATCTAATATTTTCTATATGTTATTGTCAACTCTACCTCTATATTATGAAAATTATGAATATCTTCAAAGAAAGGCTACTAATAGACAAAGAATTCATTCTTTTTGTTAATGATTTCAAAACACGAAAAGCAAATAAAACTTTCAATTAGTGTCTTATGAGTCGACATATTTGGAAACAACTCTTTAATTATTTACAATTATTTCATTTCTAAAAATTTATATGAAATTCTTTGGGAATTATGAATAAAAGAGTGCATTAAAGCTATTCTTATGGATTAAATCTAAGAATAAAAATATACAAATCTTATTACAAAACATTCGCTTTTTATATAAAACTTCATAAGTCTCTTATGAGTTGCTATAAATATAAATCATATATTCATAAAACAAATATATTTCTAATGGACATTAGGGGCGAGCGCTGAAAGTGTCGATTTGTTACCCTCTCCATCGACGGGCGCCGAATGGACCAGAGATTTACCCACAGATGACGGCCGAGAAAGCGATCAGATCTATGAGTTCGATGGCGCCACTAATGCTGTGGTTATACCCGAGTCAACACTTAACCACAATCTAACGAATAAGTTTACAATATCTTTTTGGATGAAACACGAGCCACCCCTCGACACAACTAACAAACATTTAAAAGAACACATCATATGTAATGCCGACGATCACAGTAAGCACTTCATACTTATTACTCATTCATTATTTTTATAAATTATTAAATTCTATAATAAGTTTACAAACACTTAATTTGAAAACTTAGAGCTGACACTCATTTGTCGTCTAATAATTAAAATCAAAACTACTTTTAAATAATTCAATATATGTTTAATTAAAATCTGTGTCTTATATCTAGAATTTATAGGAAAGGTCTGGGTTTTGACATTTAAGAACAGGTTATCTAAATGGAGATTAGAGCCTAACCAGGGATAAGAAAAATATACTTTTCCGACCAAATAACCCTTAGATGTAATATTCCATGACATTTAAATTATGTAAAATGAGTTTTTTAGGCATGATCATTTTAAACTTTGCTAGATACTTTTTTCAAATTGAACAAAAATAAAGGTTATTAGGCTTATTGACATCCGCCCCTCCTCTGGTCTATAGAATATAATTCCTAAAGTTTATGAGTAATAAAATATTACCTAAACTTAAGTTAAAAATTTAATGACTTTTTAATGACAAATACTTTAATTTGAAATTCAATTAAATTTTGAATGAGTGATGAAATAACAAACATTTGAGAGTCGTCTGTAAATGTTTATACAGTAGTATACCTTTAAATTAAAATTGTAACAATGTATCAATAGTATAATCTTGGTCATTTCACATTTGTTAGTATTTGTGTTTTGATAATAAGAACATAAAATAACGTCATTTCATACGAAAAGACATTCTCTGAGTTTGTGTTAAACTCCAAATGACTCTTAGTTTCATTTCTTTATCCATTAATCAAACCATTAATTGTCTGTATTTTGTCTTTAAATGACAAACAGAGAAGAATAGACATCACTACTCATTGTTTGTCCGCAACTGTCGACTCATTCTTCTTCTTCGACGTGAGTTTAATGAAGAGAAGCACACAGTCTTCAAACCAGCGGAATATCGATGGAAATTGGCTGAAGTTTGTGATAATGAGTGGCATCACTACGCCGTTAGTCTCAACTTCCCGGAGGCCACTCTTTATATCGACGGACAAAAGTTCAGGAATACATCGACTAATCCTGAAATTGTTGACGACTGGCCCTTACATGCGGTTAAAGGTGTGAACACGACATTTGTTGTGGGGGGCTGTTGGCAGGGAAGGAATGCCAAAATGAATTTCCATTTCCGCGGATTTTTGGCCGGACTTTCAATACTTCGCGGACAGAATGAAAGTCCAGAAGTTTTATCATGTCTTCACCGGTGCAAAGAGGGATTACAACCGCCACCCGTTGACACTCTCGAACCGGGAACTGAAGTTTCAACTAATATTGACTCGACTTCTATTCTGATCGACGGCAAGGATGCCATCGATGTCGAAGATATGTTATCACAAATATCTTATATCAATTCAAGAGAGTTCCCGACTCCGGGCAGAAGAAGTTTAAAAATATTGACTTCCATTACGTAAGAATTTTTTACGAAAAAAATTTATTTCAATGATTTAATACTTTCCTTCCATCAGATGCTCGAATGGAAAGTCTATTAAGATTCCACCGACTGATACCTATATAATGGTATTACCGACAGAACAGCCCACTATTGCACTGAATGGTACTCCAAATCTTGCGCGAGAGTACGAGGCGTTTATGCAGGGAATCGAACTCTTCTCCACTGTCTCTGTTCTCGTCAATCAAGAGGCAGACATCGATGGAGATGACGAAGAAGATGAAGAAACAGATATTGACTCGAGTGATGACGATTCGAGTCCTTCGACAATAAATAAACTTCTTTTGGAACACAAATTGGACACTTGCACTGTTCAGGTCTATCCGCCCCTCAATCCCGATCACGAATACTTCCGACTGCCGACCAATTTTATGGCACATTTGGGAATACATCACAAGGAGACTAAGGATGGGATTGTGATATATGGTATGTCATAAACCAATTCTATTAATTAGTCGACATTTTCTTATGCAAAGCATTAATGAATACTTTTGATGACTGTTTCTGACACTCGATTAACGACAAGTACTTAACACTGGTCTCTGATTAATAACTTTTCATTTATTAGGAGCGGATTCCGTTCATAATTATCAACAGATTCTCCGACAATTGGTTTATTTTAACCGAAAGCCGGCCTATTATTTGAATCGTGCCTTTAAGCTGACCTGTTCTGAACTGAACGGAAGATTTTCGAGTAATGATTACATCCAAACTCTGACTGTAATTCATCCAAAAGTCGAACCACAAAAACAGTCGCAAACGACTAAACAGAAGTCGGCTCTGCATCCAAACGACCACATTATGATTCAGAGCCAACCCGTAGCTCACGCACAGGTTAACGACCATAAGATCGAGTTTAAAGACGCCCACATTAAGAGTGCCACCGGATTCCTAGAGGGCGGAGGACTTATCGATGCCAGCGATGCGTTCGGCAGAACCACTGCCAGTAAGTAAACGAACAATAGTTGTTGTGTAGGGATAGGACTTCTGCTTAGTTTGTAATGAATCGAATATCACAACACTTCCAGTGAACCCCCGTTTGTCGCCCATCGTTGTAGGTCATGCCGTTACCATCATTATTGTGGTGTGCGTTGGATTTCTCGTCTTTATGATCGTTTTGGGTGTCATCAGGATTAGAGCCGCACATCAGCGCTCAGGTGATGCCAGAGATGACGAACAGGAAATGGCTTGGGATGACTCCTCTCTTACCATAACTGTGAATCCATTGGATGTGAGTTCCCTTCAATTTTCTCTTTAATTTGAAAAATGATTGATTGCATGCATTTTTCATAACATTTGTAACAAAATTAACGATTAATTAAATATTTGACAAACTTTTGCTGATTTTCATAGTTTTAAATCTTATTCAAGAATTTGGTGTTAAAACAATTCAATTAACAGCACTTCTCTTAAGAATCTCATTAATAATTCAAAAGCCAAAAGAAAAGTAATTCCGATACTCAAGAATTGGTTAATACTATAATACTTTTAAATTAATTTATTTTTGATACAAATATTCTTTGAAACAAAAATCCTTTAATATATCAAAAGTTTATTCCATTAATTATTCAAAAAAGGCTTGAATTTGAATATTTACTAATATAGAGATGAACCAGAGCTTAAGCTTTTGATTATTTTAAGCAGTTTGAGTAAGTTGGGCAAGTTAAGCAAGCAACTTTCTCTTTAATTGGAATTCTAATTAAGTATTTATTTAATTTTACGAATATTTTCACTTTAGAAATACCTTCCCTTAAATTCCTAACCTCTAAATCAGACAAATTATGTGTTAATTAATTATTAAATGAAAGCAATTAAATATTATATTGAATTGTGTGCAGCAAATCGAACAACAGGAGAACCAACCAATACATGACGACGAAGAGGACAGCGACAGCTCAGACGACGGCAGTAGTTATCACGAAGACGGAGACAGTACTGAAGATGAGGCCACCGAAAAGTCTAAGACAAGACGAGAGTTGGAATGGGATGACTCCACTCTCAACTTTTAATGCCATTCATAGGAGAGAAATGTTCTTAAAAAAAAGATAAAGAAAAACCTCAAAAAAACAATAAACCGAAAGCTTTGGTCGACTAAGAATTCAAATCAATTATTGATGAGAATAACAAAATTCTTTTACCAATTGTTTGGAATTCTTAGTGTTTTCGCCAATTTTGAGAAAAAAAAGCAATTAATTAATTATATTTAATTACATTATATTATAATTATTCTAACGATCGCTGCTTTTCATTATAACAGACACTATATTTCAAACAAAAAATCATCAGAAAATGATTTTTAATTTCCAATTAATACGAAAACAACTCGTAATCCAAAAGAGTTCACTCGACTTAACGTTTGTTTTTATTTTAATAATCATCAAAATTATTCAATATTTCCATTACCCAAACCATTATCCAAACTATTAGTTCTTCGATAAAAAATAATTACTTCTGAAAAACAGTGAGAAGTGCAGCGCAAAAACGTGAGATTCAACAAATGAAAGCAACTATTAATTAAAGTTCAAATTAAAACATTTAATGTTGAGTTGAAAGTTATTCGCATCTGTTTTATGAGCCAATGCTTAACCATTATATTAAGAAAAGAATATTTTCTTTAAGTTCAGAGTTTATGAAACCATTAATTGCTTTTAATGACTACTTATAATTGCATTTTAATCACGAAATATAAGTAGAAAACAACTGTCACTTCATCTGACAAAAAACAGATAATTATTCAGAGCTTTTTTCAATTTCTAGTTATAATTTTGCCAATTAATCACCAAATAGTTAGTTATTATTACAATTGTTTTAAAACAATAAGTTTAGTGCCATAACTAAGAATGTATTCATTATTTTCATTATTTTATTTTTCAAATCAGACCTTATTATACATTTGACAGAACATAACGTCGACTCAGTTTTAAGAACTTCTGTCTAAAAGACAACTAAAGAATGAGTTGATTCGCTTTGAAGAAGAGCTGCATTTGCTTCAGACATATCTTTTGGAATACCATTTAAATTGTATACCATTTACTAAATTTGAGACAAAATAGCGATTATTTACATATAAAAAGTTATTTTAATTTTTTTGTGAGTAAAATGACTGCAAACAGTCAAAGGAGATAACCATTAGTTTAGGTTATATTTTGACTGTAAATTTTAGGGACGACCACTCAATTTGTTTGACACTCGTTATTGTTTTCAGTATTTATTTAATTTATCCAAAAAAAATATTTTTCAATTTCTTTTTGGAAAAAAATATAACCTAAACTTTAAGTCATTCTTCTGGAGAACAGCTTTTTATGTCTCTTTTAGATGAAAAATGATCTTAAAAAGAATCCAATTAATAGAGAGATGAACCATAAAAAGGAAAGCTTAACAAGACTAAAGTTTGATAAGGATTTAAACTGAGCTAGGATAACTTTCATCATAATTACCAACATTCCAAGTGATCTCTTATTTTTGTGTTTTCATAACTATTGAAACTTTTGATTAATTAATATTTTCGTTGTTATACTTATTATTATAATTATTATAAATAGAAAAGTGTATCAAATAATTAGACAAAAACTAAAAAACTGTTTTCAGACAAATATCTAATTTTTGTTTCATCACAACTAATGGGGTATTCGATAGACCACTGAAACTAAACACACAGTTATATTATATTTAGATATCATTCGACTATAATTTCATTTTATAATATAAATAAATAGTTGTTAATCAAAAAAAAGACAAAATTTTCTTTAAAACAATTATTTCAATTTTAAATGTTTTCCTAAAAAAAGGCAAAAACTATTGTAAAAATATAATTATACTGTAGTTTATATTCTCAATGTATTTATCTTTTTTTCTTATTATAATTACGCTATCATTGAATGATGTAATTCAGCAAAATTTTGCATTAATTTTGACCAAAATTCATGTCCAACAAAACAAATCGTTTGATTGTATTTAAAGACACAAACATTTAAATAAGACAAACAAATTAAATGATTTTTAATCTCATGGCTTACTGTTATTCCCTTCAAAATTGATAAAACGATAAAATCAATTGAATTGTAAAGAAATCAATTGTGTGATCATAAAACTCAACATATTATGTGAAAAATTGACGACAAAAATGCAGTCTATTTGTGATTCCTTTTCTCATTTGTATTCGATGTATAACTTTCTTGCAATAAATATACAAAACATTTAAAAACTAAAAAACTTATTTAACAGTAAAATCCATTTGAATGTTGCCCTCAAATCGATGTCATCAGAGCTCAAAATAATTCAAATATTTTTTATTCTTATGGGCATTATTTTAAGCTCTGATGACAGTCATAGAGAATATTCAATAATTATAATATAAATACAGTGTAGAAGAAATTTATTTAAAATAAACTCTTAATCTTAAGTTCAAAATCACGAAAATGTGAGCAAAAACTGAGAGCACTCTTTAAAGTATTGAAACTCTTATCTAATCTTTTTTTAAGAAAATATTTGATTAAATTAAGTTAAATAGTTTATTGATATTCAATGGAGGAATGGATTGGTTTTGTGTCATTAATAATCCAATTAAATATATTTTTCGACTACTGATTTGTCGTTTACTTAAGAATCCCAAGAATCGATAAAAAGCTTTTGTAAGACTTTATCTGAAGTATAATTATATACTATTATTATCAGAACAAATAGTTTATACACCATTTGTTGGTATAATAAGTGAATAACTAAAATGTGATTAAATTCAAACATCAAATCAATTCTGTGTCGTCAGAGAGTCATCGAAAATGAGATCATTTTTATGTGAAATTAATTATTTCACCAAAAAATGCGGTTATTTTTATGCAAAATATTCCAGAGAAGACTTTATGATCTCTTGTCTAACAAACAGTCACTTTTGATATGTTTTGCCCTCTTTTGTATGACATTGATTGCGACACTTCATATATTTGAGGTAATAATCATTTGGTTTTATAATCTAAAACTCAATTCTGTTTATAATTGGATAAACTTTCCCAGAATTTTATCACATCTTAAGGTTTTATATGAATCAGAATTTTCTGATTAATTCTTATTTATATTTATATATTCGAAGATATTCTATATATGGAATCATAAAACAGTTGCGAACAGATTTCATGGCAAACATTTGTATTCTTGGAGTCAATTCCCAATCGATGTCGTCTATACTTGGGTTAATGGAACGGATCCTAAACTACTAAAACAATTGTCTGAAACCCGAAGAGAAATTCACGGAGAGTTTGAAGCAATCGTTTCTAAAGAGTGCCTAAAACATCATCAAAGCATTTGTGAATCCAGTGATGAACACAAGTGTTTGGAAACTCCGGTTGTTTTTATAAGTCCGCAGATAACTAATCCACGTAAATTATTTGATAACGTGATCAAATTTCAAATGGTCAATACCACGGGTACTTTGCTTTACTTTTCAACTTTAAGAGAAGGTATACATAAACTGTTTTAAACTAAATGTTAAGCTTTGAATGATTTGAAACATTACTTTCACTTTTGAAAGTAGTGTCAAAGAGAATGACTGCCATAAAATAGTTGCCTCGAATCAAATGACATTTACTCTAATTATAGTTTATTATAAACTTTTTTATAGCCGAAGAAATAGCGTTGAGATGTTTCCTATCCTATAATGACAGCACTTATTCATTGAGAAGAACTGAAATAATTGTAGGCCAACAACACAATAGTTACGACAACGACGACAAAAATCATAAAAATAGTGCCAATAGAGTAAAGATATCATCGAATTGGTTGATACTCGTCTGTGCAAATACTCTGAACGGAACCACACATTCAGAACTACTGAGATATTTATCGCCGCTCACAAGAAAAAGAGTAAATCTAATCAATATTTATGGGAACGAACAACAGTGCGCTTTATTTGACATTAAAAATCCAATCGTAAACTCAACTAAAATAATACAATCGATACGAATAGGGCTTCAAAAGATAGTGAGTGATAACCAATCGCTCACAATTCGACATCCAATCGATCTTAGAGTTTATGGTATGGATGATACCAATACTCTTACAAACCTTAAGGCCGATCGACTTCAGGATTTGTCTGAAAGTAGATTTGCAGACAATCACGAATTGAAATACTCGTTGCGGTCACTCCAAAAGAACGCCAATTGGATCAGAAATGTCTTTATTGTGACCAACGGACAGATCCCTAATTGGCTTAACTTAGAAAATGAAAGAATTAAAATCATTACACACGAAGTGAGCATAAAATACTTCTATTTATAATTAATGGTTCAAATCTGAGCTAAACATTTCTCCAATTATTTATAGGAAATCTTTGCCAACAAAAGTCATTTGCCATCATTTAGTTCCCCCGCAATCGAAACACATTTACATAGAATTCCTGGTCTTTCAAAGAAGTTTTTATACTTAAACGATGACATAATATTGGGTCAAAAAATCTACCCTGATGACTTTTATACTGAAAGTAAAGGCTTTAAAGTATACCTGTCATGGCCAGTGCCCAACTGTGCTGATGGCTGTCCAATGAATTGGCTAAAAGATGGATATTGTGATCAGGCGTGTAATTCATCGGAATGTCTTTGGGATGGAGGAGACTGTGCTGTCGATACGCAAAACAAATCAACGAAACCTAATAATTCTGGAATGCCTTTCGTTCAGAGCTATTCCGATACACCGATTAAATCTTCAGATGAATATTGTAGTCCAAACTGTGTGGACAGTTGGCTGAGCGACAAATTCTGTGATCAGGTATGCAATAACATAAACTGTGGCTTCGATTTAGGCGATTGTGGAACAGATAATTTCAAATTGATTTATGGCATTGAATTTCATCCAAAACGACATATTTATTACTATAGATCTGATTCTTATGCCATTTATTTTGATTTCAATAAGTTTTTTAATTCAAATGATAGAAAACAAATTAATTTAGAAATTAATGAAATAAGTTATGAAAATAATAGTTCCGTCCGTTCGTCAGCCTTTCATACAAAGCACAGGACACTTGTGTTTCTCTTCTTTGCAAATCATGAGAAACAAGAGTTGAATATAACTTTGAAGGGACTGAAGAATAATTCAGAATTTGTTATTGAATTTCAAGCTCTGGTTAATAACGATTTGAAACTCAATACAAGTTATGCCTCAATAGATGAAAGAGATTTTATTGAAAAAGAAGTACAAGAATTCAGTGAAAAAGAAAATAATTCAACAGAAAGTTATGTCAATTCAAACAAAACATATGAAAAGGAATCGAAAATTGATTTCAAATACAAGAATCGATACAAAGAGTATCCAAAAATTTTGACTTTAAATGGACTTCAATTCAATAAATCACTGGAATGTGAGTTCAATATCGAAGAACTACCGAATGAACTGAAGAGTAAATTCAATGAAATAGACTTGAAATTCAAGAATAATCTCTTAACTGAAAGAGGGTTTAAAAACTTCAGGCAAAGACTAATTGAGTTATACGTCAAACAGTTATGTAATTACGAGAAAACTTTGAAAACATTCGACACTACTATCAGTGCTTTTGATTGGGAGCGACACAAGACTTTTGCAGAAACAGAAAAATCGATATCAAAAGGCGAAGAACCACAACTTAGAAGAGGTGATAATCGAGTGATTCGAAGACATTTAATGGACTCATTCGCCGACTCCTTACGACACGTCAATCATATTTATAATGAAGTGTTTGGTATTGAGATGCGTAAAGTGCCGGCACATATGGCACACTTCATCGACATAGACATCATGACTAGACTTCAGCGCACTTTCAGCCATCACTTCGACATTACGTCTTCGCATAGAATCAGAAGCTCTGATGACATGCAGTTTGCATTCGCTTATCACTACTATTTGATGAGTGAACTCAAATCCATTAACGCCTCACAAATGTTTGATAACTTCGATGTCGACATTTCTGGGTATTTATTAAACTATTTATTCAATTCTAACCATCAATTTTATACTCAATTTTATTACTAATTATGTCATAACTGACACTTTTTTTTATATAATTCTAGTTTTATATAAAACTCTTCCTATTAATCAAAAGAAAGTCAATTAAATTAAAGAAGAGATATGAAGGGTTATAATCAAATTTATTAACTGTTTTGACAGAAGCTGGTCCTTCACCGAAATTCGTTCACTAATTATCAATATTTATGAATTACCGCTAAAATTAGAGAATTTCCAAGAGTTTTATGGACTAATAAACTGGTGTTGTATGCGATCTGAACCAAACCTGTGTTCTCAAGATTTTATTAATGCAAATATTTCACAATTCTTTGACAGACGATTAGAATATCAAAAGGTATTAAATTTTTTTTCCAAAAGAATTAAAACAGTTTTTCAAAAAATCCATTCAATATTGAAAACAATTATCATTAAAAATGACAACTCATTACTTCTCTTAAATTATAAAAGTTTGAGAATCATTAGGATTAATAAAAAAAAAATATAATTTTCGTTTACATTAATAAATGTTAATGAGTTTATCTTTAAATCAGTTCAAACTATTAATAAAATATAAATATTGATATTAAGTACAGATACAGGGATGGCCAAGGTCCGCCTTCGGCGAGGGGGGGTACCCTTTTTCGTCCGGACAGGGGGGGGTATTCTAGCTATACCCCCCCTGAGCCGCGCGACAGGGGGGGTATAGCCCTAAAATTTTCAAAATGTCTTAAAATGAGTTTTTGTGCATTTTTTTCATGTTTTTAGCTTATATATAGTTTAATTAACTTAATTAATAATGAATTGAATCAAATTTAATCGTTTTCATCTAATTTTTCCTTCAAAAACTAAAAATTTAAGAAATTTCAAGAATTTTGCAAATCTTTTAAGAAATTACACCATTTAATTCAAGCTTAAAAACTTTTGTTTGGGCCGAACCGCAAGAAAAGGCTCTAAATGCACTCAAAACTATTCTGACTGAAAACCAAGTCCTTGCTATTTACTACCCTAAATTTTCTTTGGTCCTCCGCACTGACGGATCAGGTGTTGGTTTACGGGCAGTTCTTTCTCAACGCTATCCTAATGATACTCTACGCCCTATTGAATATTGGTCGGAGAAACTCTCCGATACAGAAAAACGTTATTCCACCTCAGAAATAGAATGCTAAGCCGTCGTACGCGCCTGTGAGCACTCCCGTGTATATCTTGAGGGGACACATTTTGATATCATCATTGATTGTAACGACTTTCGTTGGCTCTTCACTTCATCAAACCCTTCGTCTCGACTATTTCGTTGGTCTGTGCGCTTAGAAGTCTTCGACTATACTGTCCACTATCGTCCAGGAAAGAAAAACGTAGTTGCGGACGCACTTTTTCGATGTCTTCCATTTATAGCGAATTCCGATGCGTTTTATACTAAGCAACACGAGAATAGTCAATACGATATCCGAAAAACGGTTCTCATTAATGGACTCACAACTGTCACTTATGGTGGTATCAGGCGAACAATGGTTCCGCCTTCACTTATAAATGACATCTTGTCTCAGTTTAACGACGAATCAGGACATCCGGGTATTGGTAAGACTATTCAGCTCATCAAAAGTCAGTATTGGTGGCCCACTCGTGATAAAGACATCGTATCATATGTCAAGACACTCCCTTCATGCCAACTCGTAAAGCCTCCAAACGTCACATTTTTTGGTTCACTCAACCCGATAGAGACGCCAGACAAGCCTAACAAACTCTGGGGAATAGACGCAATTGTCGTCGGTTCCGCCACCAACAACACCGCCGCTAAGAACATACTCACTGTCGTTGATCACCACTCACGCTATGTTTGGGCCTCTGCCGTTCGAAGAATCACTGCTGAGACGACTATCAATTTTTTGAGTCATTTGGTTGACTCAGTTGGCACTCCCGACGCCATATTCTCAGACAATAGCACTAACTTTACGTCAACCCGATTCAGAAACTATTTGAAACCTCGAAAAGTTTGACACTTACTAACGTCGTTCCTCAACCGAACAAGCAAACGGCTCAACCGAAAAGTTCAACGGATCGATCGTAAAAGGCATCCGATTAGTCCTTAAAGAAAAGTCTAAGCTGCGATGGTCATCAGCTGTCAGTCCTGTCATCGCTTAATTCGATGAAAAGCCTCACTACATCACTCGATTCCCTCCTAAATATCTTCAGTTTAAAAGACCGGAAAAGGATACTCATTACCCGACACTCCAATCGAAAAAGCCCGAGAATTAGCAACTTAACGCTCTCTAAAAGCACAAACCGATAGAAAGCGAAATTACGAATAAAAACACGAGAAATCTTCGTTTAGTGTAGATTACGTTAAATACCGTTAACCCGAGAATCACCCGTCGAGAGACAAGTTTACTCCTTATTTCGTCGGTCCGTATATTTCCATTGAAAATCTCGGTCAAGAAACATTTAAAGTTAGTCGAATCGATTTAAACGACGAAAAGTTCATAAAATCGTTTATTGCGCACATTTCTGCGCTCTTTAATAATTTAAAGCGTTTATCTGACGTCGAGAGTCAAGCATTTATCGATAAACCCGAAAATACCGAAAACCAGAAAAATTCAAAAATGGACATATTTTCGGTCGAGACGCACACCATTGAATCTCATTTGTTTACTATTTGTGCTTAAAAATGGACGAATGGGTTACAGACGAGTCTCTTTTTTCGTCTTCGAAGAATTGCGGACACGAGCTATGGAAGACATCGCCGACGAGATCTACAAACGAATCGTTGAATACGAAGACAGCGATGAATACAAAAAGAGACGAAAGACGAAGACGACGAAAGATACGCGCAAATGTTGGCCAATAGGGGGGCTTTTGTCTTTGTCTTCACTACTCTCCCTTGAAAAAAGGGGTATTTAGGATGTTCAGTGAGGATTTGTTCTATTCAAAATCTATTAACAATGAATTAAAATGTGTTAAACATTGATTTTAATTCATAATTTGACTATATTTCTGAATGAAAATATCTAATATCGAAAAAATTAAACATTATTCTTAAAAAGTTATTCTCAATATTAACTTAAGAATAATCATACAAGAATATTATTGAAATTTGAATTTTTATAAAAATCGGATTATTAGTTCAATTTAGCAAAATTTCAAATCTAAACAATTCAATCATATATAGTTGAAATGAGAAAGATGATAGGTAGCTAAAAATTTTATAATTGAAATCTATTCAATAATATCTTTGAAATGATATTATGTTTATACTTTTATGAATTTTCGGGAAAAGAGACCAAATTTGTTAAAAATTAAAACTACATAAAACATAATTCTAGTACAGCCTGCCCTCGATTTATCATTTTGGATTCAACCAGAAACTGAATATAACATAGTCAAATTAAAGCACCACCTTTTTTTGACAATCATAATGTTAAGTGTTCTCGGTTAAACAAACGATATAACCAGAACCTCGATATAACTAGATAATATTTCAAACTTTCAATATAAAACTTATTTGATTCAACCAGAAATGTTTGAATAAAATGTGAATATTCTTTGATTTTGTACTGAAAAAATTTATCATAACTTCAATACTTTAATTTAATTTTAATAATAATAATAATTCTTTATTTAGCAAATATGCAAAGTTTACAGAACTTGTTGTAAACAATTATAAAATCACATTAAATTTAACATATTTAAAAAACTGTAAAATCTGTTATTATTTCTAATATTTTTCGGTAATTCATTGAATATTTTAATACAGAAGTTGAGATAAAATTTATCAAAAGTTTTAGTTCTGGATAAATGGGTTTTCACTAAAACTCCATTTCTTGAGTTATAAAAATTAACAAAATTAGTCCAGTTTTCTGGAATACAAGGAAAGTTTAATCTAATTTTTTGTAATAATTTTAAAGCTGAAAAACGTCTTCTATCTTCAAGTGTTTTCAAATTCAAAAAACTAAGCCTTTCTTCATATTTAAGATCAGATTTTCCTTGTTTATAACAAATAAAATTGGTAACTTTTCGTTGTATTTTTTCAATGGCTTTACTCTAACTTTTATTCGGTACAAAACAATTATTTGAATATTCAATTATTGGTAAAATAAAAGTTTTATATATTTGAAGGAATGTTTTCCCGTCACATTTGACGCAAATATTTTTCAAAAAGTAAAATGTTTTATAAGATTTTTTCGTTAAAGAATTTATATGAGAATTAAAATTCATTTTGGAGTCATAAATGACACCTAAATGTTTATGGTCTGAAACTTTCTCTATTAGTTTAGAATTAATAAAATAGTTATTTTCTAATAACAATGTGTTGTTTGAAGACTTTAAAGTCACTCTTAAATGTTTTGTTTTGCTTTCATTGATTTTTAATCCTTTTTCTGAACAATATTTTGCAAAATTATCTAGTTCTTTCTGTAGTTTTGTGACATCATCTCTATTTTTAATCGGTAATATTAGTAAGGTGTCGTCAGCCCATTGATAGAAAGGACAGTTTAAGTATTTAATTAAATCAGACATATATAGATTAAAAAGTGTAGGGCTCAGTTTTGCTCCTTGAGGAACACCACTGTTCACTGAATCTAATTTAGAGCACAGGTTTGCATAAGAAATATATTGTTTGCGTTTAACTAAAATATTTGAAATTTGAGTTAAATATTTACCATTAATTCCCATATTATGTAAAACTTCGATTAATTTATTAAAGTCTATTGTGTCGAAAGCGGATGACAAGTCCATAAAGACTAAATCAATACAAATAATATCTTTGTCATCTAATGATTTGAAAATAAGTTCTTGAATATCTATATGTTGGTTAAAAAGACTGACATTTTCACGATAACCATATTGTTGTCTTGGTATGAGATTATTAGTTTGAATATAAGGTAAAATTTTGTTGAGTAGAATTCCTTCAAATATTCTTAAAATATTAGGACTTATTGTGACACCTCTATAAGAAGAGAAGAGATGTTTATTTTTATTCTTTTTAATGATCGGGGTTATTTTTGATATTAACATATTTTTTGGTATTTCATTAAAATCAATTATTTTATTAAATAAAAAGTATAACATTTTGGACGAACCATTTAAACAGTTCTTAAGAATGTTATTTGAAATAAAAGTATTGCCCTCAGATTTTTTAAAATTAAAATTATTAAAACTTAAAAGAATGTCATTCATTGAAATATTTATATCTGGTAAATGTGAGTTATGTTCTAATGAGTCAATAGATGATAATACTGGTGATTCATCGGAATAATTACTAAGAAAGTGATTACCAAAATTATCAACAATAGTTTTTTCATTTGTTATAGAGATTTGATTTTCATCACAAAAAGTATTAATTTTTTCGGTATTTTTTGATATTTTTATATATTTATAGAATTTTGTCAAATTATCAGATTTTTCTATTAATTTTTTAATTTTTTGATTTTCATTATAATCTAATGCGTTCTTTATTTGCAACGATATATTTCTATAATCATTGAGTAAATTATTATTTTTTACTAATTTTTTACTAATTACTCTTTTTTTGTGAATTAATTTTCTGATGAATTTTGGATATCCTTTATTTTTAACAGTATATGTTTTAATTGGTATTGTGTTATCCAAGATAAAATTAAAGTGCTCGACTATTTTAGAGAAAATTGAATCAATATTAAGTGATTCTGAACAAATTTGTTCCCAATTTGTCTCAAATAACTTTTGATTAAAATTTGAGATATTATTTTCATTGAAATCTAATTTTGTTTTGAATATTTAAGTCTTTATTTCTTATTTTGACTAAAAATTCTCTAAAATTCAAACTGTTCCGGATATTAGTGTTCAGCCGATTGGAGAGTCGAATACCAGTGAAAAATAATGAGTTTTGACATGCAGTCAATTTGGTGTTCGGTATCACTATTTCTGAATTGGTTTGAGAACGGGTTCTTATATTTCCTGTTTTAACTTTGAATATATTTTTGGTCAATTCGCTAGAAATACCGTTAAGACATCTGAAGATATATATGAAAGAGAAGTAATTTCTCCTCGAATTTATTGATTGTATTTTTAACTTTTCACGCAATAAATTCAAATCATTTACAGCCGACGATATTATACGTAAAGCTCTGTTTTGAAGTTTTTGTAATCTTTTCAAATGAGTTTTATAAGTAAAGCCAAATAATTGAATCCCGTAATCCATAAGTGGTTGAATCAACGATTTTGATAAAAATGATTATAAAAATATTATTTAATATAAATAATTCAATATTCTGTTGGGTTGACATTAATGACATTACCAAAATAGTTAATCCAAAACATGAATGACTGTATCACATCTTCATTCATAAACTATGATCCATAATAGACAAGAATATAATCAAAAAACTACATAGTTCAATATGTAAATGAATAGAAATATGATTTAACAATTTAGCCGTCGTTTAAGATGTAGTGGTAATAGAAAACAATATTGAATAACAAATTAACTATCTTTTCGCTATATTATTACATATTATTCTATAAGTTTCTTGATTAGTCTTAAGTCTTATTATGTGAAAAAACAAGAGATTTTAAATTTTTGGAAACAATTTCTATACCCGTGATATGAATTCTAATATGATTTATAACATTTTCTTAAACATAATCTTAAAATTATATCTTTTTAATTACATTAACATTATCTTTCGCTCTACTGTTTCACATCAATTCTTAATTTTTTAAGTGGTTTTCATGATTTTATTTCATATTTTTCACTAACATTTCTTTTTCATATTTATTGATGAAGAGTTTTCATTGTATATATTCTATTGATTATCAGTTCATTCTTACCCTTAATATTGAATATGATGTGAATTCACAAATTATTAGAATTGAAAGTTTATTATATGTAAACTATTTATAATGCAATTGTTTCGTGCTTTTAATACTTTTATTTAATTTTATTTTATAATGAAATGATGATATCGAGTGATGTTCATAAAAAATAAATAAGCCTATAAAACAAATTTATTCATTGTTCTGCTTAAACTCCATATTTGTAGAGTATACTAATGTTATATACTTTTAATTAGTAGAAATTAATGTTTTTCTTTCACATTATTCAAAACACTTATGTAATGTAACAAGTTAAGCAGGACGTACTTCGGAACTCAACTTTCACCTATGACCGACATAATCATTTTCATTCAACAATTATCAACCATACTTATTCATTAACATGGTCATTCCACTCAAACTAACCAAAGAGCATTTAACTCTATATAACACTAAAGTCAAATGTATAAATTCAAATTTTATTTACTTCGACATGAGCCATAATTGTGTTAAGTTGTTGTAATAACAATTATTATAATGAAATACAAACAATTTTACTTTCAAATATAGATAATTTGCATCTATTGGAAATTATTTGATAAAAAATAAATTTAAACACAAAAACCTCTCTCAATATCATAATTAGTTATCGGAAAAAATTGTAAAGCAACTCATAAAAACTCACTTCAATATCTTAAACAGGGTTTAATCTTAAGAGTGATATTTAACGTCTATGGGATCAAAATTTGCCACTTTTTAAAACGTAGTTTATTAATTGAATACTTAATTTTTGGTCAATTTTTGTTTATTTAATATTTTATTTGTTTATTACTGAAATTTTTGGTGAAAAAATTATTTTAAAATATTCGCTGGTTTGAAAGATGTC